>SNQJ01S0050741.1:7927-49502 GCA_010110895.2 Picea sitchensis | reverse complement strand
CCAACGACCCACGGAGCTTCGCGAAATCTCCTCGAAGGATTTCGACCGTCCGTTCTTCCTTTGCTAAAACTGCAAAATGAAGGAGTGTCTCTCCACGAGACTCGTTCACTTGCTCGCAAACCTACGACGCTCCTCTCTGAATTTCCACGACAGCTTCCCTGCGCTTACCCTTCAGTGGATTCAAAGGCCTATACCTCCGGAGCTTGTTCTCGGCTTCTCAAGTCCTTCAGAGAAATTATTGCGCGCACTCCTTGTGGCAAATATTCAACAAATTCTAAGTGTTGAAGTCGTTTGACTCTACGCACTTCTGCAGCAGCAGTCCTTCGATAATCTGCTCAGAATCGCAATTCTGAGACTTGGCTTGGCCTGCGCACTCCTTGCACGACACTGCGCCTATCTACACCTTCAAAGAAATGAGAACAAGAGTTATCTCTAATTGAACCCTTCTGTCGACGCACTCCTTGCGGACAAATTCGACTGCACTCCTTGCAGGAATCCTCTGGCTCAATTAGAGAAACATTTGAAACTCATTCACTCACCCTTTCAGACTTCCGTTCAACCATGAAATAACATACACATCATATAAAAGCAAATGTATGACAGGAAGAAAATATTCATGAGCATAACATCAATACACAGAGAATAGACACATAACCATGGATTTGAATCAAAGATTTATTCTATTAATTCAATATCTGTACATGGGTGTTCTTTACACAGCTCTCTGCTTGCTCTTCTCTTCTTTCCCCTTTAATAATATAATGATACAATGATACAATGAGGGTGTCTATATCCGTTTTCCCTCTTGGACTCTAAAACTATCAAATCTAGAATTAAATTCCTATCTACCAGCATTAAGTCTATTAAATGTCGACTATCTACCTAAGGACGAGAGCTATCCGCTCAAGGTCCATTACAATATACAAAGTGCACGTTCATAAATGGCTTCATTAAAGACTTTGCGCAACAATTCCAAAGTGTTTTCAAAATTTGTGCTGGCTAGTCCAGCTGTCTCCCGCCCCACGCTGGCTCGCTTGATGAGTGAGGGATGCTCCTGCATCATACTCCTTGGCTTGAAAATTTTCATGGGCTCCTGTCCATGAGCTTTTGCACGGTCTATCCATGCTTTTGTATCTCCGCTTCAGTCTCCTAGCTAGCATATTCCACTGGGTGGTTCTTCCATTTGACCAGATACTCATAGTATTATTTCCTTCTGGTATTCTTGCCCACTCTCTTGTCCAGTATGCACTCCATTTGCGGCTTCACTGTTATCGGCATCTGCTTCGTCCACTGGATCACTGGCTCCTCAGCTTCAGTTTCTGCTTCCCCAAACCTATATGGGTATAAATCTACGATATTGAATATCAGAGATATTTTGATGCCATCTGGAAACTCGATCTCATAAGCATTTTCTCCGAATTTTCTCAAGACTTTTCATGGTCCGATTTTCTTCATTTTCAGCCTATTGTATGTTCCCCTTGGGAACCTTTCTTTTCTCAAATGTGCTAGAACTAGATCACCAACTTCAAACTGAAGTTGTCTCCGATGATGATATGCTCTACGCTTGTACTCTTGACTTGAATCTTGCAGTCGCTGCTTCACTCTACTGTGAAGTTCCTTCATCGCCTCAACGAACTCTTCTGCACTAGCGCTGCTAGTCACAGTTTGTTCTGGATCTCGCAATTCAGAAACTCCTCTTAGCGGCATCCCATATACAACCTGAAATGGACTTTTCCCTATACTCCTGTTCACTGAGTCATTGTATGCGAACTCTACCTGTGGCAATATGCTATCCCAGCTGCTATGGTGTTCTGTCACCAAGCTCCTCAGTAAGTCTCCCAGACTTCTATTGACTACTTTTGTTTGTTCGTCTATCTGTGTATGATAAGCAGAACTAAACGCCAAGTTAGTTCCTAGCTTCTTCCATAAGGTCCTCCAAAAATTCCCTATGAATTTCATGTCTCTGTCCGAAACTATACTTTTCGGAAATCCATGAGGTCGAATGACCTCCTTGAAGAACAAATTCGCGATATGAGTCGCATCACTGGTTTTCTGGCATGGGATAAAATGTGCCATTTTAGAAAACCTGTCCACGACCACAAAGATGGAATCAACACCCCTTTGCGTCCTCGACAACCCCAATACAAAATCCATGCTAATCGCCTCCCATGGCCTCTCTGGTATGGGCAATGGTTGATATAAACCTGCATTATGTTTTCTCCCCTTCGAATGTTGGCAAATTCTACATCGGTCAACGAACCTCTGGACATCTGCTCGTATCCCTGGCCAAAAATATGACTCATTCAACTTCGCGAATGTCTTTTCATGGCCAAAGTGTCCTGCTAATCCACCACTGTGCTTCTCCTTCAATAGATTCTCCCTCATGGAGAATTTCGGAATACACAGTTGATTGCCTCTAAACAACAATCCCTCCTAGATCATGTAATCTATCCAAGGGCTCCAATCTCTGAGAACTAGATTCTCAGCTGCTTCATACGCCTCTCCAAAATCTGCGTCTCCTGCATACATGTCCCTGAGATTTTCAAAACCCAATGTTTTGACTCAGAATTCCTGCAACAACAAACACTTCCTGATCAAAGCATCAACCACTTTGTTAGCAGTACCCAAAATGTGTTTAGTAAAAAATGTGATATTCTGCATATACTCTACCCATTTTGCATGTTTCTGATTCAACTTCTCCTGTTGACTCACAAACTGTAATGCATGATTATCACTGTACAATACAAATTCTTTTGGGATCAAGTAATGCCTCCACTTATTCAACGCTTGTATGATAGCATAGAATTCCTTATCATACGTGGAGTACTTCAGTTTTTCCTCATCCAGCTTCTCGCTGAAATATGCAACCGGCCTGTCTTCCTGACTCAAGACCACTCCTATAGCAAACCCACTTGCATCACATTTCACCTGAAATGTTTTCTGAAAATCCGGTAACACCAAAACCGGTTGTTCCGTGGTCTTTCTCTTCAACAGATTGAAGCTCTTCTCAGCCTCTGTTGTCCAATGAAAAGATTTATGTCGCTTCTTCACTATATCCATCATCGCTCCGCTAATTCCACCGAAATTCCTGATGAATTTCCGGTAGAAACTAGCCAAACCATGGAAACTTCTCACCTCGAAAATATTTCTCGGTGATGGCCAATTCTTAATTACTTCCACTTTATCTAGATCCATCCTCAATTCATTCGTTGATATGACAAAACCCATATAAATGAGCTCTATCTTCATAAATGAATATTTCCTCATATTTATTAACAACTTCTCCTATTGTAGCTTCTTCATCACAATGGAAAAATGCTTCAGATGTTCAACCTCTGATTTACTGTAAATTAGTATGTCGTCCAAATACACAATGACGAACTTCCCGATGAACTCCCTCAAGACTTCATTCATCAGCCTCATAAACGTACTCGGTGCATTTTTCAAGCCAAACGACATGACTAGCCATTCATACAAACCTTCGTTTGTCTTGAATGTTGTTTTCCATTTATCGCCTTCTCTCATGCGAATCTGATGATATCCGCTTTTCAAATCAATTTTTGAAAAATGCTTTGCCCCGCTTAGGCAATCCATTAGATCATCCATTCTCGGCAATGGGAATTTGTACCTGATGGTTATCTTATTGATCGCTCTTGAATCGGTACACATCCTCCAACCCCCATCCTTCTTTGGACTGAGTACTGTCGGAACAGCACATGGGCTTAAGCTTTCTCTAACCAATCCCTTGTCCAATAACTCCTGGACCTGCCTCTTGACCTCTTCATTTTCTTGCGGCGTCAACCTGTACGTAGATTTGTTCGAAAAACTAGCTCCTGGTATGAGGTCTATGTGATGACTCACACTCCTCATCGGTGGCAACGAATGAGGTAATTCATCCACTATGATGCCAGCGAACTCTTCCAGCAGTTCCTGAATCTCATCTGGTAAGTCATCCACTCTTATGCTAGTTAGAACAATCCTCGGCTTTCTGACCACAAAGAATTGTGGATCTTCCTTCTTCTCTACCTCTGTAAGAAGCTCCTTCCCACTCATGAGAAGTATTGTGTTGTTTACTTCCAACTTTATCTCCTTATCCTTTTTCGAAAGAAACCTGTGTATCCTCCCATCCTTCTCTAAAGTATATGTGTTCATCCTCCCATCATGAAGCACATTTCTGTCATATTGCCATGGTCTACCTAGCAATAAATGACATACATCCATGGGAATAACATCACATAAGACCTTATCATTATACCCACCTATCTTGAATTCAACTAAACACTGTTTAGTGACACTTACCTGATGTCCCTTCTGTAGCCATGAAACTTTGTATGGACTCGGGTGATCAGTCGTCTCCAACTCCAACTTCTCTACCATCTCGGTCGAAATGAGATTATCTGTGCTACCACTGTCAACAATAACCTTGCATACCCAATCCTTGGTTTTGCAAGCTGTCCTGAATAGTCTGGTCCTTTGAGCTGAGTCCTCCACCTCCTTTCCGGGTGTTAAGAGAACTTTACTCATCATCAACGACCTTCCACCTTCTGTGTCTTTAGTCTCAACATCTCTCTTCTGCGCCTCAGTGATGTGAGCTTCTCTACTATCCTTCTTCTTCTCTGGACACTCAAATGACCTGTGTCCATTCTTTCCACATGTGAAGCATGTGATTACTCCACCTCGGCCTCTTCCTCTACCTCTGGTACGAGGAAAAGTGTTTGCGACAGCATAATCTCCCTTTTTCTCTGTATGTTGTCCTCTCTGTTCAACATATTGTTGTCCTCACTGTGAGGTTCCACCTCTCTCAATCTTACCCTGAGGTTTCTTCCACTCCTCTTTGGCTTTCTGGTATTTCTCCTGGGCAACTGCCTTACCTCTGGGCTGACTCCTGCCTCGCCCTCGCTGACCTTGCTTACGGATCAGCTTCTCTTCTGCCTTCAGAGCCATTTGATAAGCATCCTCCATTGTTCGGATGGTTATCATGCTCAATTCATCCTGAATGTCGTATCTCAGACCATTCAAATATCTAGCAACCTTCTCATCATCTCTCTCCCGATGACCTGCTCTGATGTTCAGCCGATAGAATTCCTCAGTGTATTCTTTCACTGTCATCAGCTTCTGTCTCAGGTTCTGCATTCTCCTGAACAAAGTAATTTGATAATCCCTTGGGATGAACTTCGCCTTCATCTTCGCAATCATTCGGTCCCAAATCTTAATCTTATGCTTGCCTTTGCAGCGTCTGTCAGCTTGTAGCTCGTCCCACCACAATGTTGCATTTCCTTTCAAGCGCGTGACAGCATGTCTGACCTTCTTATCCTCTTCGATGTCTTCATAATCGAAGTAGGTGTCAAGAGCTCGGATCCAATCTAGTAGCTCTTCTACATCCAGATTCCCCTCATAGACTGGAATGTCCATCTTTTCCTTTGCACCCATTCTGGAAATAGCTTTGATCAATCGCTCAGTTGATGCATCTTCGACTGCAACTTCCTCCTCTCATTCAGCTTCAATTTCGCTCTCGGAATCACTCAGATCCCCTGCACTAGCTATGCGTCTTTGAGCTGTCTCCATCTCCTCAAGACTGGCTCGAAGATCTCTCATCTGCCTCTCCATTTCTGGATTTCCTACAGGCCTACCTCTTCTTCGTACCTCCCTGTCCTCTGGATCAGGTGACTGTCTCTCTCTTCTGGGAATCATGGTGAATCCTTCTTCTCTGCTACAGAAAGCAAAGAGATATTCCCGCTCTGATACCACAACTGACGCAACCGCACTCCTCGGAGCACGTTCGCTCTCACAGGATCTTACTCCCCTCGGCCCGAAGAACTCTAAGGTCCTTCTATTTCCCTATCGGGAAATATGCACCCACAGATTCTCTTCTGCGCGACTTCCCTTTGTTCACTTATCGGGAAATCGGAACTCGCGACTTCGCAAGTTCTCGGTTGATCGTTGGGTTCTCAATTCCCTGAGACCCAATATGTCAGTCAACGCTGACTTCCTCTTTCCTCTATCGGGCCTTCATCTCTATCGCAAATTATCTACTCTCGATACCAAGCCCTCGGTTTTTCCAACTCTTGATACATGATGCGCCGAAATGCCGATACGATCCTATCGTGCTTTCGCTACTCGCCACCTCGCATCCTCGTGACTTGGAGTACCCAATACTTGGGCTCTCGTCCTGCGAACTTTCGAGTTCGCGAGATCTCTCGATCTCTGACACATGTCTTCCACTTACTCCTGCGGTCCCACCACACGCTACCCTTTGGTTGTCGGGATATCGCGTCTCACGATATCACAATTCTTGATGCAATCCCTTGTAGCTCCAACTCGCGAACCCCCGATACACGATATATCGTGTAGATCTAACGACCCCTGTGGCCTAGATCAACGGCTCTGCCCCTCCTGAGCTTCAAACCTTCAGACGTTCTCACTGTAACCTCCTTGCACCTTCGCAAGATCCAACGGCCCACAGAACTTCGCGAAATCTCCTCGAAGGATTTCGACCGTCCGTTCTTCCTTTGCTAAAACTGCAAAATGAAGGAGTGTCTCTCCATGAGACTCGTTCACTTTCTTGTAAACCTACGACGCTCCTCTCCGACTTTCCACGGCAGCTTCACTGCGCTTACCCTTCAGTGGATTCAAAGGCCTATACCTCCTAAGCTTGTTCTTGGCTTCTCAAGTCCTTCAGAGAACTTCTTGCACGCACTCCTTGCGAAAAATATTCAACAACTTCTAAGTGTTGAAGTCGTTCGACTCTGCGCACTCCTGCAGCAGCAGTCCTTCGATACTCTGCTCAGAATCACAATTCTGAGACTTGGCTTGGCATGCGCACTCCTTGCATGACACTGCGCCTATTTGCACCTTCGAAGAAATGAGAACAAGAGTTATCTCTAATTGAACCCTTCTGTCAACGCACTCCTTGTGGACAAATTCGACTGCACTCCTTGCAGGAATCCTCTAGCTCAATTAGAGAAACAATTGAAACTCATTCACTCACCCTTTCAGACTTATGTTCAACCATGAAATCACATACACAGCATAATGTATGATAGGAATCAAATATTCATGAGCATAACATCAATACAGAGAGAATAGACACATAACCATGGATTTGAATCAAAGCTTTCTTCTATTAATTCAATATCTGTATATGGGTGTTCTTTACACAACTCTCTGCTTTCTCTTCTCTTCTTTCCCCTTCAATAATCTAATGATACAATGATACAATGACGGTGTCTATATCCGTTTTCCCTCTTGGACTCTAAAACTATCAAATCTAGAATTAAATTCCTATCTACCAGCATTAAGTCTATTAAATGTCGACTATCTACCTAAGGACGAGAGCTATCCGCTCAAGGTCCATTACAATATACAAAGTGCGCCTTCATAAATGGCTTCATTAAAGACTTTGCACAACAATTCCAAAGTGTTTTCAAAATTTGTGCTGGCTAGTCCAGCTGTCTCCCGCTCCACGCTGGCTCGCTTGATGAGTGACCGATGCTCCTGCATCAAAATATTACGCCATATGAAGAGAATATGTGTATTTCTAAGAGTCCATATAAAAAAATTTAAGGGGGGAGAAAATAATATAAGTGAGAACTAATGAAGGATTAAAATAACAATGCACATTCATTTATTTGCAAGAGGAGGACATATGCAAAGAATAAGTGTGCACACAAATAAAGAAAGTGCAAGTGTAATAGAAGTAAATCATAACACATATTTCAAGGATGCAGATAAAATGACTATGATATATTACCAAAGTAGGCATGATAAATTGTGACACCAACAAAAGTGTTATTAACATTGAGCATGGCAAGTGTGCATTATAAAAGAAACACATTGATGAGATATGGAGGATGAATCAATGGGTGCAAATCAACATCAAAAGTGTGTAATGAATTTCAAGAGTGGTATATGAAAGTTTAAGTGACATGGAAGAAAGCAAAGAGTTTATGGATAAGTGAGCTAGATGATTGTTTATGATTTGATATTGATAGAGTTGTTAAGAAATTATTGTAATCTAAATGATGGATTGTTATTATGGGTATAGTACTATATAATTTATGAGCATTCCCTTGTAGTCTAGTTTGACATTGGCATAAGGATATTGTATGATTCTATTAACATGACATTTTCTATAAACTCCCAATGAAGAGTATTGAGAACAAAGACTATATATATATATATAACTATTCAAATTTTAAAAAACCATTAAAAATTAATAACATTTTTTTTAATCAATAAATTAGTTCTCTAATATTATATTATGCATTATACTTGTGAAATATTGAAAAAGATTTTAAACAAAATTTATAGAATTTCAATACCCATAAATTAAAAAAAAATGTAGTTTTCTAAATTGTATTTCATTACAAGTGTTAACTCTTATCTGTATTTTATATAACCTATATCTTTATTAAGTAGGTATATAGGAAAAGAAGTTGAAAAATAAGACCACTAAATTAACAAGGTAAAAGGAATAAGATACAAGTTAATAATGGACAAATAGTGAATATTATAAAATCACCAAAACTTAGCTAAATATAACCTCTCATAGAGTATACAATTAATGAAAAAATGTATTGATGAAAGAAATTTGGATAATGATGTGTTAAATTTAACTTGGTTGTAAAAATTGATTTTACAAAACACAATTTGATATTTGAGTTCTCCATAATCTTTATAAAAATCACAGATGCAATATATTTCAATAATGATAAGCAAAGTATTGACTTTAACTTATCATTAATTGTAAAAGTTATTTTCCCATAACTTGACATCTAAGTTCTCCATAATCTTTATAGAAAAGTAAGAAAGAAATTTGGTGTTTTAAAAGTAAGCTAATTTTTATTTAAACTTGACATCTAAGTTCTCCATAATCTTTATAGAAAAGTACCAAGGAAATTTGGTGTTTTAAAAGTAAGCTAATTTTTATTTAAATTTAATAAATATTTAATAAGTATTTAAATATAAATAAAATATTTTCTTGTTTTATTTTATTTATCATAAAATAATTAATATTTAATAATGAAATAATATAAATTTTAACTTTATTATTAATACTTAATATAGTACCCAAAATCCATCAAAATCATGGAAAATTCAAATTTATTCCTTCAATCTATTAATGGACGTAAGGGCCAACTCACAATCCTCAAATCCCAATCCCTTTCGTACCTACCAACTCCCAACGGTCCACACCACGTCATCATCACTTATTCTTTCTGTCCCGCCTCTTAGATCATTAAGCATCTTAGATTTGATGCTTTTCGTACTTTTCTTGGTTTTTCTTGAGGACCCTAGATCCATTTCCAATGTATATGCTTTTCCTTGTTCCTCTTTATCACCGTAGATCCATCTCCAACGTCTATGCTTTTCTTGGTTGCCCTTTAGAACCGTAGATCCAACGTCTACAAGGATTGTAATCCAACGGCTTCAATGGGCCCGAATTCCTATATAAGCAACTGGCTCCATCCATCTTTCCATTCACGGGCCAGTCTTCCGCATCAACATTTTTGTTTACTATTTTTTTTCAGGTTAGATGTTTATGTTATTGTTGATTTCGGGATTAATGTTGTGTGTTTTGGTGGGGAGGGATTTCCTTTAGTCATTCATATCTGCTATATTGCACTGGTCATTTCTGAACTCTTTTATTAATCTTTTGTTATGTTTTTATTATTTACTGTATCAATCATGTGATGGAATTTATATATTCAAATTATTGCAGTTACAGTTTGATGTTTATATACGAATTTTTACTTTCAATTCCTTTCGCTTAAGAAGGACGTTTTGCAGGTTTTCTGTATACACAGTTTAAATAGTTACAGTTTGATGTCTATATACGAATTTATATATTCAAATTATTGCAGTTACAGTTTGATATCTATATACAAATTTTTACTTTCAATTCCTTCAGCTTAAGAATGATACTACTTTTCTTCTCAAACCGTTATGATCTGATTCCTCTTCAGCACCGTAGATCCATCTCCAACGTCTACTTTTCTCGGTTTCTCTTCAGCGCCGTAAATCCATCTCCAACGTCTACAAGGGTTGTGATCCAATGCTTTCAATGGGCCCAAATTCCTATATAAACTCCTCTCTCTATCTATCATTCCATGCATTGTTAGGTCTTCCGAGCCTTCATTTACAGTTTGTTTTCATGTTTAAGTTAGTGTTGATTTGAGAATTAATGCTATGTGTTTTGGTGGGGAGGAATTTCCTTTCATCATTCATGTCTGTTGTGTTGCAGTGGTCATTTCTCAACTCTTCCATTATGTTTATGCATAGTTTAATTTAGTTTAAATCCCATTGGTTCAATCCCATTGGTTCAATGATTATTATGTATATTTTATTTATACCGACTATTACTTTCAATTTCGTCAGTTTAAGAAGGACATTTTTCTCTATATAGTTCAAATAGTGGAAAGGAAACAATTATGCCCAGATGAACAATTTCTACATTTTATTACTCGTGGAATATTTTATGGATGTTTTTTAAATGTCATTTTATTTATGCAGAATTTAGTTTAAATGCTATTTTATACTACCCTTTACTTTCAATTTCATTAGGTTTGAACGCGATGTTTCCGGATGTTTCACATGTTTTCTTTATGCATAGCTTAAATAGATAGCACATTTTATGGATGTTTTCTTAATTTCATTTTAAAATTTATAATTGGACTCTAGTTTGTTGATATAATTTTCACTTTGGTGATTTGTTTTCAGAGGCCGTTGAGAGAGATTTCTGAATTCTGGAAGTTGGCTCTATGTATGAAGTTTGATTACATAAGCTCTATTAATATGCCTATACATCCCTGAATGAAGTTTTCTGTCTTCGAGTGTCCATGCCTATTTATGCAAAGTTTAATTTATGAAGGGTTTAGTTTAAATGCTATTTTATAGGGCCCTTTAATTTCAATTCCATGAGGTTTGAACGGGATGTTTCACTTTGGTGATTTGTTTTCAGGCTTGCAGGCCGTTGAGAGAGATTTATAAATTCTCAAAGCTGGATTTATGCATGAAGTTTGATTACATAAGCTCTGTTAATATGTGTATACATTCCTGAATGAAATTTTCTGCCTTTGAATGTTCATGTATATTTATACAGAGTTTAATTTAGTTTAAATCTTTCATGCCTATTTATGCAGAGTTTAATTTAGTTTAAATCTCATTAGTTGGATGATTATTATACAGACTTTTACTTTCAATGAATGTTTTTGGAGTTTTCTTTATATAATTTAGAAAGATTGTGCCCAAGTGAATTTATATTCTCACTATCATATCGCCTTTGCTTGTTCCTTCTCTAAAGTCTTAATAGGAAAAAGATGAGGAGAAACTCTAGTATTATTAATAAAGTTAACATGCTTTGCATTTTGATCATTGACTTAATTGTGTTTTATGATTTATTTATTTATATGATTATTAACTATATTTTATTCTTGTTATTAATTTTGTTAAATATTAGTTTCATGAATAATTTATCATGCTAAAAAATATAGCATATTATTTTATATAGGCATGAGATAATGTTTTATCAATTTAAATTTTATAAAAGATGAAGCTTTTTGTATTTCATATAGTTATAAATTTAAATTCAATGAATAATATGGATTACTCTTGTTATTTTATATTTAATATTTTTTAAATTTAAATTAAAAATTCAATTGTATTAAAATATTATATTAATTGCATTATATTGAAATATGTTTAATTTCAATTATTAATTTAAAGAGTTAAATTAATAATTTGATCAATTAAAAAAATTATTAAAATATTATCTTAATCATATTATAAATATGAAAATAAATTTAATTTAATAAGATTAAAATATTAACCTATTATATTGTTATTTTTAATTATTCTTAATAAATATTAAAAACATATTTTTAGTGTTATATTATTATTTTTAATTATTCTTAATAAATTTTAAAAACATATTTCTAATATATTAATTAATCGATTATATTGATTTTTATCAAATAAATATATAACATTTTATTTAATAAAAGTTTAACAATATATATTATTTTAAAATTGTAACATAAGTTGGTAGATTCACATAGTGTTTCGTTATTGTACTTGTTAAAAGACGAAATGCCAAAGAAGAAGAGGAAACCCTCTTTTTAAAAGACTCGCAACTTGTAAAGTTTTGTCCAATAAAAATTAAGAACAACAAATAATTTGTTTGTGGGCTTATATGTCAAAACAAAAACGCTTTGATTACAAATGAATCTCAATATATTTTTTATTTTTTAAGAAGAGAGAGTATATATATGAAACAAATATTTGAAATAAGTCTAACATAAATAGAAATGTGGATGTATAAAAAAAACATAAAAAATATATTTTTAAGCATTGAAAACTATATATATAATTATATATGTATATTTTTTATATTTTTAATGGATAATATTTTTATAATTTTATTTTTAATTAATAATTATTATTAAATATTATTGAAAATATAGATTTAATTATCATATTTATTAAAAAAAACCATACCACTTTTATTTTTATGATTATTTTAATTTATTTTATTATTTTCTAAAAAATGAACTCTTCTTCATAGCTAAGAAAAAGTTAGTATTCTTTGTAATCATATTTGAAGTTACTTTTATTGAAGTCATGTGCTTTCTAACTATGCTTAACCTCAAGCTTAGACATGGAAACTATTTATTAAAACCATGCCCACTTTATTTATGGATTTTTTAATTCTATTTTATTATTTTCTAAAAATGAACTTCCTTCATAGCTAAGAAAAAGTTAGTATTCTTTGTAATCATATTTGAAGTTACTTTTATTGAAGTCATGTGCTTTCTAACTATGCTTAACCTCAAGCTTAGACATGGAAACAAATATTACCTTTTCTGCAATTTTACAAGTGATAAGCCCAGTAACTTAACAATTGGATGGCATCAAGTCCAGTCTTAAGCATGATGAGAGTCCCTTCGGTCATACATACATAGAATGGATGGCTCATCTAGATTGTTTAGGGAGGGAAAACCTATTGGATAGCGGAGACATAGACTACGACATTGAGAGAGAACGACGGCCGAGTTAAAAAAAATATATATATGCTTTTTATTAGGAGGAAAATAAAATATTATATATTTTTCAATTTAATTTTATAAATTTATTATATTAAGAAATATGTAATTAATTTAAGATTGTATAAATAAAATTTATTTAAGAGAAATAAATTATTATATATTTTTTATAATTGTATATTGAAAATATTGAAATAATTTTAAATTAAATATATTTATATAGTAACATTTTTATACAATGAATATGGTGTATCCAAGTAATATATTATACTTTTCAAATAGGTTATATTTAGAAAATTATTTTAACTTATTTTAATGTAGAAAGAAAATCTAATCATAGAATATATATATATATATATATATATATATATATTATGAATTGAATTTATAACATTTTATATATAATATTTATAGAGTTTATAAGTGATAAGTATTAATCATCATTATCTTACTTTTAATTTAAAATTATTATAAATATTAAATAAATATATGATGAAGATGATGATTAACTTCCACTAACACCTAATTGATCCATGGGATTTTAAGAGGGTAAGTGATTACTTGAGATTTTTTATAATTTTGTTTCTATGCTAGAAAAGCATTAGGAAAAGCTTTCCAAGATCATCATACTTTTGTTGAGTTAAGAGGTTAGGAATGTTGGTAGTGTGACAAATATTTTGAAAATGAGATCTAATATGGGTATAGACTCGATAATCTAAGAGAAAGTATTTTTCATCTTCAACCTTCTTAGTGTCACAAAGGTGACACACTCTTTCATCCCATGGCATTTTAGGAATTGACCAATGTGAAGTTTCACTATGGAGCTGGTGAGAATTTTTTCTTATCTTAGCAATGATTTTTTTTTCTTAACACTTGGAAAAACAAATAAATAATTTTGATCTTCCAGATTAGGGTTGATTACATCCTTATAATACCTTAATTTTATTTTTTCCTCTAACTCTTTATCACACCATAGTTTTTCCTTAAATTTTGATTTGACTTTTTTTTAATAGTATCTTTATTCTGCAAAATGGTGTCTTCCATGATTCCCCATTAGTTTAGCTAAGTTCGGGCATATTTATGCCATTCTCGCTTGAGTTGATGGTGGTTATGACTATTTTGAAGCAATTTTAGGAAGCCTCTTCTCTTCCATGTTATTTAATTTGTTCTTATACATTAGGTATTTAGTCATAGCCATTCTTTGAATGGGGGAGAAGTTTGTTTTTAAGAGGAGATGGGATAGGGCGTATTTCTTTTAATTTTGAGATTATAGGTTATAAAATTCATATTAACAAAAAAACATTTTACTAATTTAAAAAAATTAAAATCATTCTAAAATTTAATAAAATATAATAAATGTGATAAACTAAAAAATAAAATGAAAAAAAAATGAGAGTGATTTTTATAATTTTAAATAAGAAATAAAGCTAAGTTGCATTATATTTTAAGTGAATATTTAATATTTTTTTTTTCAAATTTTATTATAAATTTATTATTTATTAAATTATAATAAATTTTTAATATTTAAATGTTTATTATGTGATGAGTGGAATGTTCACTTTAAATGTTGAAATTTTCAAAAAATTCATACATAACACTTATCCAAAAATTGCTCTAACATTAAAAACAATTTTAATTTATTAAATTTTCATAATTTAACATTATCTTTATAAAAAAATAATTTTATAAAATACTTTAAAAAAATGATTGTAGTTATAGTGCACCTACTTGAGAGGGAGTGGTAAAAGTAACAAACCCAATATTTGTGAATTGTGGAAGCCACCAACTCCAAACATCCTTTGTTTTCCTTCTAAAACATTTTGTTGGACTAGCAAAGAAGATGCTTGGTGCAAAGTTGAACCCCAACTTTCCCTCAATGATGCTTGGTGCAAAGTTGAACCCCAACTTTCCCTCAATGGTTTCCTACAAGTGGTTGAGATAAGATGTCTAATTTCACACAATTTCAAATATCCAACTAGAGAACCATAGTCAATTAGATATTTTGAACCAATTAAATAGAGTAGATGATATGTGTTTAGAACGTGAAATCCTCAATTTAAATTATCACACTTATTGCATATTTAAAACTAAAATGTTTAATATATAAAATTATATTTAATAAAAAAACAAGCATAATTTACATAGTCAAAATGTAAAAGTAAATAATGTAATTAAGAGCAAGCATAGTTAACTATAAAGTAAATGCATTGAATGAATTAAATAGAGTAAATATTGAACTAGTTAAATTAAGAACAAGCATAATTAACTATAAAGTTAATGCATTGAATCAATTAAATAGAGTAGATATTGAACTAATTAAATTGAGATAATGAGATAAGGATGACTATCAAATATGGTCAACTATAATTGACTATGTTCAACCATAGTCAAAGATGGTTAACCAAAGTCAACAATAATCAACAAAAGTCAATCATATTCACTAATTTTTAACCATGGCTAAACATCCTTGACCATAGTCAAACAAGGTCAACCAAAGTCACCATTGGTTAACCATAGTCAACCATGGTGAAACCAAGTCTACATGGTCTACTACAATGAAGAATAATAACTTGTTATCAACCATTATCAACCATGAACAACCATACTCAACCCATGTCAATATTAGAATACCAAGCCTTGGGAGCCTATTTCAAACCATAAACAAAGTGTTGTAGGTGAAAAACAATAGTGGAACCTATCACAAAACTAGGAGGTTGTTCCATGAAATAAGTCGCCATGAACGAAGGAAATTTTCACATCAATATGGTGGTTTTGTGAGCCAAGAACAACAATAAAGGAAAAAAATAGTCGAACATAATTCATCTTTGCAATAGGAGCAAAGGTTTCAGTGTAGTCAATGCATTCTTGTTGAGAAAATCCTTTCATAACCAAGAAAGATTTATGATGCTCAACGAAACCTTCAGAGGCAAATTTCCAATAGGTGTTTCGACTCAACTAGAGATAGTCAGAACATCAAGGAGAGCAAGTGCACCGAACCCCCTAAGCAAATTAATAAAAATCTATGATGATGATGATGATGATGATGATGAGAGCCCAAAAGTATCCCTCATGACCCCTCTACATATCGAAGAGGAAAAGAAGCCATAGAAGGCATCTTCCCTAGCTCCCAATGCTCAAATTTAGGATCTTCCACATAATGAACAAGAAATCGAGAGTGTCTTCGACACTAAGATGCCCAATGCACCGACGACCAAAGCAGACAGTCCAAAGGACGAGCCAAGGTCGGTCGAAAAAAAGGAAGAAGCTACACAACAGGAAATCTACGTCTCAACCACTGACGATCAAGTAAGAACCGATCCTACCCATGATGCCTCAATTTCAACTGGTACTCAACTCCCTAATGAGCGACAAAGAAAAGTCTGGCCTTCAAAACACATGGAGGAAGTTCAAGAAACCAGTCTTGAGAAAGTATATACCATCGGAAGTTTGGGGAATACAATGACCTAGGGAGATCAGAAAATCCCCGAACACGTGGACAAAGTAGTTGACATACATGCCATCGCTTATGACCGGAAAAGGAAAGTTATCATCTAGAGAACCACCAAGAAGAGGAGGTTCACTCTGGATCACTCCATCCTCGTCACCATGAAGGAAAAGTTGATAAACACGAAGCACGCCAAAACATCTAAACTTATCGATGCAGGGATGGCAATCACAGATGCCACCATGGACAAAGGAAAAAGGGATGAAGAGGAGTTGGTTGTTTCTTTAAAGGAATTAAAAAAAATTGCATCACTTGGTGAAATATTACCAGGACACCACACAGGTCGCATTGTACCTAAGGAGTAAATTCAAGGAGGCCTACAACAAGTTTATAGATGAACGACACATGTTCACTACAAGGATAGTTGAGCTACAAGAAGACACCCTCATGGTGTTGGCCACGTGCAAAGATATGGAGAGGTGGTACGAGAAAGTGCGACAAGCCATGGAAAGAATCGATTATATAAACATGGTGAAAAGGGGTTGAGACACCGAAGAGCATGACATCTGGGTTCTAAGGGAAAGCAACATCGACCGCATAAGGCAATCGATCGAGTATTGGGTTGAAATGTCTCAGGAAACTCATCAATAAATCCAAGAGAAATGGGTCAAATGCGAGAAAAGATGGATCAAGATCAACTGGGTGATGAAAGACATCAGACTCCCAAAGTTTGGCACACCCGATGACTTTGTAGACTTGCGCGACATAGTCAAATTGTACATCGAACAAGACTCATCATGGGTCGAAGAAATAGAAAAGGTGACAGACATGGTGCCAGGTCAGGTGCCATAATTTATGGAAAACTCGATCAAAGATTGAGCTATGTTGCAATAGTTAAGTGCCAGTATATTCAAGTATCGGGCACAAGTGGTAGAGATAAGAGAGACTCACTCAGCCCCAATGGAACAACATAGATTCCCGTATGCCAACACCTGGTAGGATCTGTTCATCAAGTGGTCAGAGTATGAGAAGAGTCACCCACTTAAGTGATATCCTGAGATGACTCTTAGAAAGACAGATAGAAGAAGGCGCCATCTAGTGAGTTTTGTTTTACTTAGTTTCACTTTAATAGTTATTTTTAGTTAATAATATGTTATAAATAGGAGGATCGACCTATTAGCAAAGGGTCAATGGTTGTTGCAAAGACCCCCATTTTTTGGTTTTGTTAAGAACTATTTCAGATCTTCCTTTAATTGAGAAGTCCTTTTGGGACTGGAGAGAAGTTGTATTTTTCATCAAATGCATGTATGATTGGATGTGGAGAAGAATTATTTCTTATTTTGTCTCATGAATGGATGTTGTAACGAGTAAGAACTACTAAATCTATTGATAAGTTATCTGATTCAATGTTTTATAGTTCTTGTCTTTAATGATGAAAATGAATCGCTGTGTGTTATTATGTGATTGATGATCAGAGTTGAGTGAATTGTTTTACTTTCCATCTTTTATCGCATGCATTTTTTCTTCTGATAAATTATATCTCAGTTAGTAATTGGAATACTCGCAGGGTTAATGTATTAGTAATAGGTTTGTGGTAGACGGTCATTGTCTGCATGCTAGAGTGAAAGGGTTATCCCAAGCTCGACCTCTTCTCCAATAGTTAAGTGTATTCCCACTTTGTCACTTAGTTGGTATATACCAGATTTATCTTATATCAGTCCCACCTAAGAGAAAAACAAAAAGAGAATGTCTAAACTGAAGGAGAAATCCTTCACAAGAAAACGTAAATCCCATCGATTATTTTGATCGTATCGCAAGATCTGGAGAATCATTCCACTATTAAACGTTGCAGAGTCTAATTGGGCCTTGGTGGAAGGTTTGGTTCCTACTTTTGAGTTAAAGGGATTTAGAATCCCTCAACAGAATTGGTGCTAGAAGGAAAGCCTAAAGAATGAATGGCTAACACTATATTTTACAAAATCTCTCACACAGCCTGTAGATTTAAAGCATCCCACATGCATGGCTAGTCATTCCCAAGACAACCCACACACACTGAGTACTCCTAAAAGGAGTAAATAACCCCAGGCTGAGGAAGAATGCATGTTCCCTAATATACCTTAATCTCTCCCTCACGAGGAACTGAATCAATTTAGAAGAATCACAAGAGTTTATGGCCCGGCAAATCGGTGCGTTGCCCTTATCTCTGTTACTTCCTCGAAGAAAACAAGTAAGCATACTAGTGGTTGAATCCTTGGACCAGGTTTTTGTGCACATGGTAGAATTCCTAATATATTTTTACCTCGCCTATATCGAACATCCTCTTAATCTAATCCCTGAAACATCAGTGGCTAACTTCTCCGAGCCCGACGAGTTTTTAGAAGAAGAAGGGTTTAACTCAGGATCTAAAGACATGGAAGATAACAATGACCATGATGAAGAAAGCGAAATCCACCTCAAAACAATCAACCTTGGTTGGCCATAGATGCTTTGGCCATCCCAGGATGAGTACATAAACTTCCCCAACACCCAGAGAAATTAATTCCTAAATTTGACCCCAAAACCTCAGGATTGCCTGAAGATCATATCAAGAAATCCATACTAGCTATCAGACTTATGAATGTCCAACATGAAGACATAGTTTGCAGAATATTCCCCTCCACTTTCGAGAATTCATCCTCCACGTGGTATTTTCACTTACCCATAGGATCCATAACTAGTTGGATGAAGTTTCAAAAAGTCTTTCTAAATAAATTTGCAGAAGAAACTACTATAGAAGCATTGATGGATGAGTTGTTCGTTGCCACCATGAGTTCGAAGGAAAGGGTCAAAGACTTTAATAAATATTTACCACCATCTTAAACAAATTCCATCCCGAGGCTAAACCTACTCAGGAGTTGCAAATTGAAGTATACGCTAATGCTCTCCCAGCTTATATTTCCATGTTTGTGAAAAGGGTTGCCAAAACAACCTTAGCTGAGAATTTTGAATAAGCCAAAATGATAGAGTTCCAAATGAATGGATGTAAGTAAGGCCAAGTCTCATTATTTAAGAAATAAGTTCAACCTCCTCCCATGAGAGAACTATTTCTTACTAGACCCCTAGGAAACAAATAGAACAAGCTCCTGAAAAGGCAAGAGGGGACATAGAGGACCTACAAGGCATGGTAAAAAAACTATCAAATGAAATCATAGACATGAAGAGAAGTGCAAGGAAGGGAAACCAAGGCCAGAGGCCCTGTAACCTTTTCTTTAAAAGGAATCCACCATTCAAAGCAATTGAACCTCCCCCAACCAACCTAAACATTGATCTGGGAAATGTAGCATCTGACTCGTTCTGCACTTATCACCAAGAGAATCACTCTGAAAGAGACTGCCCTTAATGGGTGCATGCCATGAATTTGATGGCCAAATGGTTTCTGGATAAAGTCTCCCTGAGCAAACAATCAAGTGGCCCTAGTATGAATACTGTTGGTCATGAAGAAATTGCTCCACTAGAAGAAACAACCATGTTGATATGGGATCCTAACCTAGATATGCCTTCCAATGACATGTTTGAGGGGCAAGAACCACCAGCAGAAGTCTTGGATGTGCAAACACGAAGTAGGGGTCAACCTGTCTCAAACGAACTTACTACGACCCAAATTTAGGGAAGGAAACTAGTTCTTGATCACCAAAAAACACCTTTTTATCCCCGAATAAACCCTATAAACATCCATACACAAGAATCTCCCAAGATGGATTACAACATAGTAGAAGATTTGAAGAAGTTGAAGGCTAATATATCAGTTATGGACATATGTAGAATCCCTCAACAAAAATACTTTATGTTACAAGATTTGAAGTCAGTAGAAAATCCTACAACAAACATTGGCCAAGGGGGGAGTCAAACTCTGACATACCCAAGGAATAAACCAACTGTGAATGAATGTTCTCAATATAATAAGGGAGAACCTTTTGTCCCACCGTTCCTTTTAATGTTTGAAGTCTTCAACAGAAACCTCCATAATTGTTTGGTCGATTTAGAAGCATATTCTAATTTTACACCCTTGTCTATTTGCAAAAAATTAAACATTGTTCCTCTCAAAAGAGATAAACATGTAATACAACTAGACATAACCCAGGTGAAGGTTATGGGAGAGCTCAAAGATTTGATGATCAGAATAGTGACTTACCCTAAATTTGTGCAAGTAATTGACATTATCGTAGTAGATATCCCAAAAGCTTATGGATTGTTATTAAGTCGAGATTGGTCCGAGAAGTTAAACAGATACTTTAGTACAGACTGGGTGCACCTTTGGCTACCATTAAAGGGACACACAAATATGATCAAAATTGATAGGGAAAGATATTTAAAACATAGTGTCACTGAATTAGAAACCCTAAATGAACCCTCATCGAAATATTTCCCTGTGCTAGGAAATTATTCATTTGATTCCTACTTTGGGAACTTCTCCCCTCTCACATCTGATGGCCCTCTTACTCAAAACTCCAAAATGATTTTTCTAGAGGAACTTCCGACTACGGTGGAGGAAACCCTCTTCCACCAAGAACCTACGATAGAAATCACAGAACAAACAGTAGGAAAAGGGGAAAGTAACAGGAAAGAGGAAGGTGATACATTTTTTCCACAAGTTTGGACCCTATATTTTAATGGATCTAAATCACAAGAAGGGTTAGGAGCATGGTGTATCCTCATTAATCCGAAGGGAAAATGACATTTCCTATCATGTATACTAGAGTTTGAATGCACAAATAACACCGCAGAGTATGAATCTCTAGTACAAGGGTTAAACAAATCCATAGACCTAAACGTTCAAGAATTGAAGTTTTTTGAAGAATCCAAATTCATTGTCAGACAGGTAAGGAATACTATACATTTTCATTCTCCACACCTGGATAATTACCAACAGGAACTACAGAGGCTAATAGAGGATTTTGAAGCTTTCAACATTATAATGATCCCCTAAGAAAAGAACATTCTTGTTGATTCCCTGACCATCGCTGCTTTAAGGCTATCACCTCTAGAATATTATGAAGCCTCCTGTTTTTCTGTGGAATTTCTCTACAAACCATCGGTTCCCAACAATATTTCTAACTGGAAGGTTTGTGAAGGACATGAAAAGATTATAAACTTTTGGACCAATCAGGACACTTTTAAAGACTTGACTATTGACGATGAAATATTCCAGGAATAATCAACAGGAACCAACCCTCATATGAATCAATCGACTAACAAATCGAAGTCTCACACGATACCAAAGGGGATAGCTAATTTAGAAAACCTTTTAACCTAAAAGAAAGATTTAAGGGGTCAAAAAATGTGAAGACTGAAAATTTATGTCCCATGCATGAAACTATAAATCTCGGAACTCCGGAAAACCCCAAAAACATAAGCCTCGACAAGACAATATCAAAAGAGGAAAGGAAGGCCTATCTCAAACTTTTCAGACAATATCAAGATGTCTTTGCGTGGTCTTTGAATTTAAGTGGTATGATGAACGAAAGAAGGCCTTCAACAATATTAAGACTGCAATATATCAGTCCCCAGTGTTGCGAAGTCCCAATTTCAACAAATATTCCTTCCTCTATATTTTGGCCTCCAACCAATCATTAGCCACAGTATTGACTCAGAAGGACGATGATAACAAAGAGGCCCTGGTGTCATTCATGAGCACTAATATCCATGGGGATGAACTAAATTACCCTACTATAGATAAGAAAGCCTGTGCGGTATACAAGTCAATAAAACACTTCAAATCTTACATCCTCTAGAACAACACCAAAGTAATCATGCCTCACCCTGCAGTCTGATCCTTATTTACTCAACACGATATGGGGGAAAGAAGAGGAAAATGGATTGAAATAGTCCAAGAATTTGACCTAGATATAAAACCTGCTAAACTAGTTAAAGGACAAGGGTTATGAAAACTGGCAGTTGAAGCTCAGGACGAAGTAAATGAAGACCTCAGATGGGAGAATGAAATGACATTATGGTGTGGTGGAGATTCATACACCTCCCCAGGGAAAGAGTCTTGGTATGATAAATTGACTTATCTCCTGCACCATGGGACTTGCCCATAAAACCTAAACCCTAGGGAAAGGAGAGATATCAGGTTAAAATCCACACAATATCGCCTAATAAATTCGATACTCTTATGGGTTAATTATGATGGGGTACTTTTAATATGTCTCAAACGTGAAGATGCAGACAAAGTTCTGAAGGAACTTCGAGATGGTCCTGTAGATGGAAATTTTGTAGGGGACACCACCACTCATAAGATACTGAAAGTTAGCTATTATTGGCCCACTTTGTTCAAGGACGCTCACACATACGCTAGAAACTATAAAACTTGTCAAATAAGCATTGGGAGGGAGAAGAGAGCAACGGTCCCACTCCAACCGATGACCGTTTCTAGGCCTTTTGAGCAATGGGGGTTAGATATCATAGGAGAAATTACACCAAGTTCTTCAAAATAGCATAAGTACATACTTACTACCACCGATTATTTCATGAAATGGGCAGAGGCCATACCTTTAACTCATGTAAACGAGAAAGTGGCAATCCAATTCATAGAACAACAACTAATCACAAGGTTCGGTGTCCCTTCTATCCTTGTTTTTGATAATGCAGCTTATTTTTCTTCCACCTTATTAACATAGTTTTCCCTAGACAAAGGAATCATAATTATATACTCTGCAAATTATTATCCACAAGGAAACGGAGTGGCAGAATCAACTAATAAGAACCTAGTGACGATATTGAAGAAAATGGTTACAGACAACCATAGGAATTAGCATAATCTACTTCATAATTCTTTATGGGCTGATAGAGTCACACCCAAGGAAGCTATAGGGAATTCCCCATACTTTCTGGTATACGGGCATGAATCCATTCTCCTGAACGAGCTTTATCTTCCATCTCTTCAACTTGCCCAATATTCCATAGGGAAGCCCTCATCAATCATACAAAAAAGAATTGACACCCTGCTCATCCTAGAAAAAGAAAGAGAGAAAGCTAAAACAAAGTTCATAGCCCACCAGCAGATAGTTAAAAGGTGGTTTGATAAACATAAATCTAAAGAGAATAATTTTGAAGTAGGAGACCTAGTCCTAAAGTGGGATAGAGAAAATGAGCCTAAAGGAAAACATTCTAAGTTTCAGAATCTATGGTTCGAACCTTTCAAGGTGGCCGAGAAGATTGGTTCAAGCACATATCAACTAAAAACTCTGAGGGGGGAACTTGATGCTCTCCCATTGAATGGCCAAGTCCTAAAACAATATTTTCATTAAATATATATATATCTTCTGTGTTTATTCTAGATACATTGATTTATCTTTTGCATTTATACATTTTGTTTTATCTTTTGTGATTGTGATTCTGATATTTTGAACTATTGTGTTTAGCAATACAAACATTGACCTCAAATCATGTGACATAGCGAACTTTGTTCCTAACTCATCGCTCACATACAAAAATGAGAAATGTTGAGTAACCTGTAGTTGTTTCAAGAGATTATTTATCTAGCCTACGCACATGAACAACTTTGGAGAAATGTGGAAGTGTCTGTGTAGTGGTCTGGTAAAACCTTAATGGAAATATGGTAAGCTGGAAGGGGCTACATGCATCTCAGAGACAGAGATAGTGAGTTTCGCCTTAACCATCTCATTTTTTCAAATAATAGACATCCTCCTCTCTCGCTCACTCAAGGAATTCTATCGAAATAAAATTCAACTATATAAAATGAGTGCATAGTAGGATAGGGTATGCAAATATATCCGTCGGGGCTATGGATGCTCACTGGCAGCGGAGAAAGGCCTGTGACATCGGGGTGACTCCACAGGGGCTATGGGCGCTCGTTGGCAGCAGAGAAACACCGTAGTGAATGAATAAGGGTAACTAAAAGGCCTACTGCCAGTGAATGCTTTAATGGAATCTTTTCAAAGGGGGCATGAGTCGAGGTTATAGGAAACAAAGGTTGAAAACCCCACAGGCAGGCCCAGATGTGTCAACCGGGGAATATCAAATGCAAGGGTGAAAGGGGCTCTAGTAAAAACTAGTTAAGTTCTTCACCATATTTTTCATCAGTTGAGCCCGAGGGAGGAACAAATATTATTTTTTCGCCCAGTAAGTCTCCATTTGTTGAGAACTCAACACACCCTAAAGACGACTATGACAAATTTTTCACTTTTTGGGTACCACTTGACCTTTGCACTATCTGAACTCGATTTCCTTTTGAGAAATGTTTTGTCTTTGCTTTTTCTCTTCACTCTCATTATCTATTCAGGTTTTTCTAACTTTATGAAACCCAATGAATTAAAGAGGCTTAACACTTAAATAAGGAATCAACAACCAAATCACTTCACTTTACGTGCTCAATATTTGGCATCGGAAGGAATTAAGAGGAAAAAAAGAATCACTTGAAAAACCTGAGTTGTCGAGCATCGATCTTCATTGGTATCGACAAAAGGAATTTTTGTTTCACGACAAATATCACATATGAGCATCGTCAATAGTTGATCCCCTTCAACATCAGTAAAAGGTGAAGGGAGTAAACGTTAAAGAAGAGAGAAATGATATCGCCGATAGCCGATACCTGACACGCTTATCGAAATTGGAGAAGACCGAATCACAATGAACATTCTGACAATGCTAAATATTTTTCTCCAATCATCGAATTCCGAAGAGTTTCAGCATCGGGAGTTTTTGAGGAAGCTAATCCAAAGAAAAACACGTGATAGTTCATTCCCGATCATCGACCCCCGATACCTTTCGGCATCGACAAACCCAGGTTTATTTTAGAATGAGATCATTCACACCTTAAAACTTTAGAAGAGGGGGGGGTATGTTAATAAAACTGGACCTAGAAAAAGCCTATGATAAAATTAGCTGGCATTACATGATCAAGACTTTGGAAGCCTTTGGTTTCACCCAACTCTGGATCAGCTGGATTTTCAGCCTAATATCCACAACAAGCTACTCACTACTAACCAATGGAGCCCTGACCAAACCTTTTTGGCCCACGAGAGGGATCATATAAGGTGACCCGATGTCCCCCTTCCTTTTCATTCTGATGATGGAAGGCCTCAGCAGGAGCATAAAGAGAGAAACAACAATTGGAGAAATAACAGGGCTCAAACCCTTCGAAAATTTCCCTACTTTAACCCACCAACAATTTTTTGATGATACACTCCTCTACGACATACCCACAGTCAAAGAATCCAAAGCTCAAAAACACATCCTAGAAGATTTTGGAGAATCCTCAGGCGCTGAGATTAACCACTCCAAGTCGATGATATTTTTATTTAATACCAACCCAGCTATCCAAAGGAATTTGACCAACATTCCAGGCTTTGAACAGAAAACACTCCCAACCAAGTATTTTGGGGTCCCTTTTATAGACAAAGTATATAAGTTGTCAACTTGGGAAGGATTAATAAACAGGTTACAAGAGCGGGTAAAAAACTGGACGTATAGGTCCCTTAATCTAGCTGGCAGAGTGATCCTAACTAAGACTGTCTTACAAGATGTTCCAACCTATATGATGTCAGGCTTCCCCAATTTGCAGGGGATCCTATAGAAAATCAAATCCATCCAGAAGGAAATCCTGTGGCGAGGTGCGGAAACAAAGAAAAAATGGGCCCAAGTGGCCTGGGAGAAAGTGTGTTGGCCAAAAAGCAAAGGAAGCTTGGGGTTGCAAGATCCACAAACAACCAACAATGCATATGGGGTGAAACTATGGTGGTGTTGAGTCAAAGAAACTACAACACCTTAGGTAAACTTATGGAAGGCAAAGTACACACCAGACAACCGCGACCAGGACAAAATCTGCTTTAGAGGAACCAGGGAAGGCTCAGCCATATGGAACCTAGCATGTCACAACAAAGCATGGATTCAGACACATAACATTTGGAAAATTAGGAATGGCAGAACAGCCAGATTCTGGTAGGACACTTGGCAACAGGAACCAAGGATGGAAAACCTAGATAGAGGGATACTGCAACAGGACCTCATCACGCAAGGAAAAATCAACGTCTATCGACACTGGTAGCAGGGAACAGACTGCAACAAATGGAGAACCTGTGACAATATTATTCCTCGGAACAATGAGATACCTGCAACAACAATAAAAGAGGTGGAGGAGGAACTCGGTAGACAAAAAATAATAGTAACGGAAGGAGAAGACCAACTGAGGTGGGGAAAAAAAGATAGAGGGGAATTCAACCTAAAAGAAGTCTAGCACTATATGGTGGACCCAGACCAAGATGACCTAGCACAACATTGGGATAAGCTATGGAACAACCCCCAATGGCCAAATATTAATATCTTCCAGTGACTAATATTACACAACTGCATCCTAACTTGGGATAACCTAAGGAAAAGAGGTTTCATTGGTCCATCAAGATGTCAACTATGTCAAACTCAAGATGAAACAACCAGCCATCTCCTCGACGAATGTGCCTACACTACAAAACTGTGGGACTAGGCATAAAGTATCTTCCGTCAGTCAGATAGGATCTGTGGTAACATAGCCGCAACCATCAAGCTCTGGAGAGAAAACTACAACGACCAAGCAGAGGTGAACCTATGTTGGATCCTCAACCTAGGAATGATCATATGGTCAACATGGAAGGAAAGGAACATGATAGACGAGACAGTGATGAGTTGCATTTTCCAGGAGGGTAGCGCGCAACCCATTGATCATGATTCCAGAGTCCTAGAGGTTTTCCAACTAACTGGTGGGCACAAACCCAATCCAAGCAGACAATAGACGCAACTCCAGGTAGGTGAGCACAACTAAAAACCCCCACCTTTAGGCTCTCTCAATTTGAATTTTGATGAGGCGGTGAAAGGAAACCCAGGAAGAATAGGTCTAGGAGGGTTAATCAGGGATAGTAAGGGGAACATCATACGACTATGTGTGGGGAGCCTGGGAAAATCCACCAATAACGCCACAGAATTCGGGGCCCTAGAGATAGGTCTGGAGATTCTCAGTCGGGAGGGGATGGCAAACGCCATAGTGGAAGGAGACTCCATGCTAGTCATCAACATAATGAGAAAACTCCAAAACGGTACAAGAATAGGCAATATCCAGAGGCACTGGCGATTGGCCTACCTACTTAAAAAATCCAGGAGTAGTTGCGGATAAGGATCAATGTCGAGTTGCGTTGGGTGAGGAGGTCAGCAAATGGACTGGCAAACATAATAGAAAATGAAGGGGTCAAGAATGAAGGTCCATAATTGGACACAACCTAGAGAAACATCCCGCAAGGTCAATTCTGAGCAGTCTGCACCCAACTTGCGGAAAAATACTGGGATAAAAGGAGTAGTACGAAATATTACGGCAAGAATGGAGGTGCAAAAGACACTGTAGGACACGTACGTCCCAGACAGAATCTGATGTCCCACCAATCAAATAAGGTTGCAAATGCAAACGCAGATCACACATCAGGGAAAGGTATGACACCACAACCCCGTCAATAAAAAGAAGTACAAAAGTTACCCATTGGAGAGCAGAAGAGATAAATCATAGGTGGCAAAGGACGATAGACCTAACTCGCAGGCAGAAAAGGACGATGAATGACAGGTCTCACCAAGGCCAAGTAGGAAAAAATCTCACCTAAGTATCGATATGGGACCGGGAAAGGGATCGCGTACAATGAGCAGGGAAGAGCATTGGCGAAGGGATAAAGACAGGGTCATCGAATGCACACACTCTAGAACAAACTCTTCTAAATGGAAGAACCACCTTGATGAGTAGATCATGTTTGCAAGGACGGGACCATAGTCGGGTTGGCTCCATAAAGGCTGGGACACCAGAACATATCACAAAATGTGGCATCACAATTACAGGGGCCACCTGACTTATTATAAGGAGGTGCAGTGGAACAATGAAAGAACCCAATGTAAGAACCACCACCTGCAAGTTAAGATGGTGCGCATGAAGAAAACCAACAGCAAGAGAGGCCCCTAGGGAAAGGAACCTCCACAAAGCGCCCGTCGGATGACAGGAATTGAACAGGTGGCTAGGGACGCAAGGAGAACCTTCCTCACGAAGGTAGACACCAAGGTGAAGACGATCATTAAAAGATGAGAGGGCGAAATTAACAATGTCCGAGGGGAAGGGCCTGGTCAACACTAACACAGGACATAGGGAGGATATGGGACCCCCAAACCACACAATCGAGGAAAACCCTCTACCACAGGACAATAGAGGAAGCTTAGAGAACCAAAATGTTGATAAGTAAGATGTGTGCGAACCCGAGGGAGACCAATAGGATGAAAACCAAAGAGCAGAAGAAAGAGTGCACAAGAATTCTCAACTGCCTCAACAACCTGGAGATGGGGGTAAAAAGGCTGGTGGAGGACTAGAAAAGACAACAGGAGAAACTGGAGCGGATGGCAAGAAAATTTCATCTCTATTTGCAATACGTCCACCATATAGATATCACTCCAGCCGACAATAATGGAACCCCAGCTTGCATCAAAAAGCCTCATTTGGTAGAATAGAGGGAGGAGGATGTGGCACAATAGAAAGGGGATGCAGAGTACCCCATCAACCTAGACTAGCGCAAGACTAGCCTAGAGCTCGTCTCTCAGGATAGGAGCTCACCCCACTATGTTTAGAATTTTTTGGTTTCTTTTGATGAAGTTTTTAGACTGGATTATGGTAGCCTCGGTTGGTTTCCCGTTGTAGCGACCCAGGAACTTTTTGTTTATTTTCAGATAATGCACTCCAAGGACCCCAAATCTGGTTTCCGTCAAGGAAGATATTAAGAAGCCTTGCATTAGTTTTGTACTATAACCTTATAAAGAAATATAGATTCACACACTCATTTACAAACAAAAAAAAAGATATGATTGTAAATTAACAATAAATAAGTTAACCCCCGGATGGGGTGACACACGGCGTCGCCTCGCCACATGGCTCAACATCAAGACACAACTTAAATACTGATGGCCACCACCCATCCTCTCTGCATTTATGATGGTAGTCGACCATTACAACTGCTATACGGAGGAGGGACTCCTCCCTCGCACAAAAGCTCTTGCTCAGACTACACTCAATATGACAGGGTTAATGGGAAGCCAGGCGCATCCGTCATTTGGTAATTCGAAAATTCGAGAGCCTGGACAGAGCTGGTTCGCTCTTGTTTTGGACCTCCCCACTGATTAGGAGCTCTTGTGCAGCTCTGGTTCCCTCTCATCTTGGTTCACTTTCATTTTTGTGCATTCTCTCTGTATTTTTATCCACCCCTCATCAACAATGACAAGGAAGCAAGGCAGGCCTCACCGAGGCTCGACTTGGTGCACCCACAAAGAGAAAAAGCAAAGGAGGAAGAATATGGAATGCACTCTGTCGATGGCGACTTCCATTCTACGACAGAGGGCACGCGCTGACCAATTGGCACTACACGCCATTATCGTTGAGCCTAGGATAGAACGTAGCATTCATAGCATGGAAATTGAGCCTAGAAGCAGTCTGGAGGGAGGCGCTGGGGACGAGTTTCCAACCTGCTATGTTGATGAAATTCCATACCTAGAGGACTTAGCGACCACCTTGGAACCCCAATCCCTGGGGCCGGATATACAGGCTGGTAGCGGTCCTAAAGATGAGTCGACAAACGAATTCCCTGTTTGTATTGTTGAAGAAATACCGTGGATGGGTGACTATAGCCCCACCAGCGATGCTGAGAAGGCAATGAACAAGGACAAGGCTCGAGAAATTGCATGCACAGAAAGGAAGGTGGACGAGACCAGAGCAGGGATGAAGGTGGATGTGGCCGGAGCAGAACTTAAAGTGATCGAGGCCAGAGCAAGGATGAATGTGGAAGTGGGGAATGAAACCTTCGATGAAGCAGGTAATCATGACTTGCATGGTCCACTCCTCCGTGTAGAGCATCTGGCTCTGGTTTTCGAACTCCGAGGCCACATGGCAGACCAAGAGCACAGAGCCCTTCTCATGGGACAATGTCTGGACTTTCTCCTTGACGCATACTCCAATGCTTCAGCAAAGAGGAAATTCCCATTGTGTGCACAACCATTCGCCATCCCAGCCAAATCCACGTGGCAGACATGCAAGGGCGACAAATCACTGGGTATCTAAGTTCTCCTATGCTAGTTTGTTTTATGTTTAATCATGATGTTGTTACATGTAAACTTGAACTATGGCCAGCTGTCTTGGTTTCCTTCGGGCAGAACATAGGGCAAAATAGTTTTTAGCTTACCCTCCTAGACTCATCTCACTCCAAACTATGTTGGTTTCCGGTAAAACGACAGCATTTTTGGTGGCTCAAAACGACTATATCTCTGTGTATTTTGTCAATGTTTCTTTGATAACTTAATATAGCAGGTACTATATTTTTTACTTAAAAAAAAAACAATAAATAAGTTAACAATATGCATTTACTCTTATCTCACAATTTTACATTCCATATTTTGTTTTATTTTTATCTAAATTTAGATTAAAAAATAAATATTTCATCTTCTATATTTTATTTATATTTTATTTTATTTTTATTAAAAATAAATTGTATTAAAATATCATCCTTGTTAGGTTATATTGAAATAAAATGGATTTGAGTCAATAAAAATAAATTAGTAATATAATGAGTTAAATCTAAAACTCTTAAATTAATATTATATTAATTTTAATCAATAAATTGTATTAAAATATTATTTAATTATGAATTTAATTTAATGAATTGTTACGTTATAGTGAAATAAAATGGATTTGAGTCAATAAAAATAAATTAGTAATATAATGAGTTAAATCTAAAACTCTTAAATTAATATTATATTAATTTTGATCAATAAATTGTATTAAAATATTATTTAATTATGAATTTAATTTAATGAATTGAGTTGAAAACTTTTATAAATATAAACTTGAAACATAATTTTCTATATTGTGAATGTGTCACCTTAACCTTATTAAAGTGATTCGGCCGATTCATAGAGTGTAGTGTTCGTCTAACACTTAGAGATGCCAAAAAAAGTCATTAATTTAATCCTTTTTGGGGCGAACTTCTAAATACAGTTAATATATATTATAATTAAATTTGTAACCTAAAAAACAGAAATGCCAAAGAAAAGTAGGAAATGTATCGATAGATTTCTATGTAACTTTTGTTAAATATATTGTACCCTCAACAGTATAACCGTACACTGCCAGCTGTACTGGACAGTTGTACTTTCTATTTCTGTCTTGCTTTGAGCATATATATAAGCTCGACTATTTCCTATTATTGGGGTGACCGAATCTAAAACCAGGTTAAATTCGTACTTCTTCATACATTGAACAACCTATTCTTTTCTCTGCATTTCTCTGTCCTTCTGGTTATCATGGTATCAGAGCTTCTGCAATAAGCCTCTTCGATGGGAGAACGCTTTCGATCCTCACCTGGCGTCAAGAGAGCCTCCACCTGGATCTTGGAAACACAGCGTCAGACTTTTCACAAGTTTGAAAGGCTATGTAATACTCTTTAAGATCCCACAGTGAAGTTAGCGAGGAGAGCGAAGATGTGAAGAAGAAACACACGCAATTTCCTCGAAAGAGCCGAGTCAAATATTATTGTGAAGAAGAAGTCACTTGCAGAACGAAAGAAGTTTAAGAACTTGAAGATTTCGCCTCTACTCGTTAAAGATTCAAGCGGGAAATTGTTTAAAGAATTCAAAGAAATGCATTTCTCATCCGAGTCAAAGATTCTAGCAAATCACCAGAAGAATTCGTGAGATTCTTTCAAATCTTTGAAAGATTCTGAAATCTTTTCTTCCACAGTTAACAAAGAGCATATCTCAGGAGTGCAAACGACCATTAGGCAAGTGAAATTAGATCCACCGTGAGCGGTTCCGTGAGGAAACAGGAGTCGAGAAAGGAGACGAAGAAGTGGAAAGAGCGAAAAACATTTCGGCCGTCCAGATCTCTCGAGGCCGTGTGTGGATGGATCGAAAGTGCTCGAGGTTTAACCGTCTAGAGCTCACAGGAGGACTTTGGCTTGAGAAATCCCGACTTCATCTTGACCGTCCGATCAAGAGAACCGTGGCGAGATCTAATTCCATCATAAAATGGAATCGGGGGTTGGACGAGCAAAAGACTCTGATCTCCAAAAACCCCGATACGAGAAATAAGCGAAATCCAGCGATCCGGTAGTCCATTTACGGCGAGGTGAAGCCGGTCAACTCATCGGCATATCGGCGTGGGGTTTCCGCGTTGACGAAGGTTGAACATCGCAAGTCGCGATATCGAGGAGCCTTGTCAGGACCGTCCATCTATCACGGGCCGTGGCGCAAATCCGTGACTTCGAGGAAAAAGTCCGAAGAGAAGCGCCATCGCCATGTCGAGGGGTTGATCGCTTGATCCTTGAGAACAAGTGATCGGGTTTCTTTCAAGTGAAATCACAGGAGGCAAATCTAGCCAGATCCATCGTTGGGGCCGTGGCGAATCTAGGCTTTTCGGGAAGAAGTCGATAAGCGCGTTCATCGACTACCGGGATTCTTTTTAGCCAGGATCACGGAGACGAAGGTAGAGACACATCATATCGATGAAATAGCGAGGAGAGATCCACGACTTGAATCCATCATTGAGGACCGCGTGTCGCGGTCGAACCATCGGGGAAAAAGTCCTAATAGAGACCGGCGCCATCGAATCGGCGTCAGCGGTTCAGTGAAACCCTCGACATCAAAATGTGAAATCGATTCATGAAATCGATTCGCGATATCCGTCTGATACGGGCGTCTAGATCGCAACAGAATCACGGACCGTTGAAAAGAGTTGAAAGGTGATTTTCGGCGTTTAGGCATTTTGCAAGGCAAGGCGAGGTAAAGCCCATAGCTTTCAAAGAAAGGTAAATGGTCACGTGCGGGGAGACCTAGGGCCATCTAAAGCCTGATAAGCTCCCATCGGCCATCGGTAAATCGACGTTTCTGAGATCGGGGGTAAATACGAAATTTTCCTCTATTCTTTTTTCGGCCATTTATTTTAATGGGCGTCGACCGACAATCTCGGCCCAAATCGGTCAGATTCTTTTGGGAAAAGAATTGCAGTGCGGTCTCTTGAGATGAAGGGTCTTTCTGCAAGCGAGAATAAAGAACCGATGGATCTTGGATATGTGGAACCGGATCCGGTAGTCCTCTTTACGCCATGAATCTTGCTTGAGAATTGCTCGAACAGCTTCGAGGACAAAAGAAAATGGCGAAATTACGGTTAGTGCGTGGATGGTCGATTTTTCGAGAAAATCACGAGTCTTTGTGGTACTTCAACGGGCTGGGACATCCTCAAAAGCGTCCTATTAAAATGGCGAGGGGTAAAAGCTGACTAAGTGCGGTCCTTGTGGGGCACAATTGAGACTCTCGAGAATGACAAAGAATGCGGCCGTCGGTTCATGACTAGAGTCATGGGAATCATTATATATGTATGTATATACGAACGGTCGAGATTGATTGATGAAACTCTCGATCAGCGAATTGTTGAAAAATTCTGAAGTTTACCGATTTGAAATGGTTGTAACAACCATCCTTGAATCCAAGGATTTGTCAAGTTTTTATACAGATGAACTAATTGGTTCTGGTGACACATGAGACTACATCCACAGATAGGTCAATCTCAAATACCTTCAATCTATTCTCCTATTCGAGGAAAGAGGGAAAATGGGAGGAAGAAGTAGAGGAAAGGTAACAACCAGGGTAACCATCATAACAGTGGAGGAAATAGACAAAAAATATCCAAATCAAAATTTAAAAGGTCAAAGAAATCAACAACAAAATCACCATCGGAATTTCCAGCCTCAAAGGCAGAGGGAAAAGGTCGAATGACAAATCCAACATTCAATGTTTATATTGCAAAAAGTATGGGCATTCACAGTCGAATGGGAAGGCGAGGCGGTCATTTCGAGCGAGCATGTGACAAATCACCACGAGGAAACAACTTCAGCCGGTATGTTTCTCTCATACCCTAGCGGAACAACAACCTAAAAGATCTCTCACGGTTCGGGCGGTGGTTGCGACAATCACATGACAGGTAACAAAGGCTTACTTTCAAGCATCGATTCTTGAATTTCCTACAATACTGCGGTAATGATCATTTAGTCAAAGTTCAAAGAAGAGGAACTATTCCTATTCTTAACAGGCAGAATGTAAAGAAAGACATATCTAATGTCTATCATGAAATTCCAGACTTAAACATAACTTGTTAAGTGTGGGGCGACTCATTGAAAAGGATATAAGGTACTTTTGAGGGAGCATCTTGTAAAATCTGTGATAGAAAACCCAACAGAAAAATAATTTCTGAAATCCATATGACCCCAAATAGGATGTTTTCCCCTCCACCTCTGAGCGCAAATGCAGTCGAACCCTATACCTGAGAATGCAACAACCATGAATGAAACAATGGTTTGCGGCATCTTATGCTGGACATCTACCATTTCATGGTCTAAGTCTACTTGAGGAAAAACTCCATGGTCAAGGTTTACCTATTTTAAAGAACAAAATCCCCCATGTGAGTCTGCATACTTGAAAACACAAAAGAACAAGTTTTTCCACAGTCTTCAAATCAACCAGAACAACATCTTGAAGTTGTTCACACCGACCTCTGTGGACCAATGCAAAAGCGAGTCCAATAGATTGGTGGTTTTACTCTAGATTTATTGATGATTTCGGCCGGGAAAATGCGGATATATTTCCTCGGAACCTAAGTCTGAAACTTATTCCTAAAATTCAAAATTTAAAAGCGAATCGAAAAGGTATTAAATTTGTCAAATACTTTTTGGGCTGGATGGAGGAGGAGAATACAGCTCCGAGTTGCAACTTTCACGCCAAGTCTCAAGGCATCATCATGCAAACAACAACAAGATATACTCCACAGTGAGAATGGAGTGGTGAAAAATCAGACCATCATGAATATGGCAAAAACACTTCTTAAAGAAAAACATTTGTCAAATACTTTTGGGCTGAAGCATGCTACTCGGTCTATCACCATGAGGATCACCAACCATCGGTCTACAGATGAAAGTTCCCAAGAAGCTTGGAGTGGGACAAAGCTCAATAGCAGCTCATCTAAGGACATTTGGATGCATAGCATATGCACACATACCTTAGGGTGGAAAGCTTGATGGCAGTGAAAAATGTATTTTCATGGCTCTGATGAAACCTCTAAAACTTACAGGGCTTTGCAATCCCATCACCAAGAAATTAATTCTCGGCAGAGATGTAAAATTTATGGAAAAACAATTACAGGATGATTGGAAAACCGACAAGTGGGCGGTCGAAATCTAACTGTACATAGGATTCAGAAAATACAGAAAATTCATAACAGCAAGCACCTCACACCTTTCTCCCAAGAATGCAAGTCCAAGGACCACCGGATAACTCACAGGATAACTCAAACTTCGAGTTCTCTAATTCTGTGATTCAGAGAATGAGAGAACTCGAAGCTTGAGAGAGAAATCCATCAACCAGTTGGATGACTTTCAACAACATAATTTTTTTGCTTTAATGTCATGTCAACCTACATCCTTTAAGGAAGCGACCAAGAACCCACATTGGGTTCAAGCAATGAACAAAGAAATTGACTCCATTAGGAAAGAACAAGACATGGGATCTTGTTGATTTTACTTAAACACCTAAAAAGTATTGGTGTCAGTGGGTTTAAAACCAAAACTAAATGAAAAAGGACAAATTAAAAATCACAAGGCCAAAGACTTGTTTCTAAAGGATTCTCACAACAACCGGTATTGATTATGGTGAAACTTTTGCTCGAATAGCAAGATTAGACAACATGGGACTTTGTGGCCAAAGCGACACAACACAAATGGCAAGTTTATCAAATGGATGTTAGTCAGCATTTCTAAATGGATTTTTAGAAGAAGAAGTTATGTCGATCAACCACCTAGACTTGAAGTCCAAGAGCACCCAACCAAAGTGTATGGGTTGAAGAAAGCCTTGTATGGCTTAAAGCAAGCTCAAGAGCAGTGGCCAGTGAGCCACCTATAAGATCAAAGTGAAAGCTTCCTTGGAAGTCAAATGAATGACTTACTTTTTACCAAAACAGATCAACATGGTTAAATTTTGATTGTATGTTTATGTTGATGACATGATTTACAAAGGAAATCTAGAATGCCAATTAAACATGCCATGCAATCGAGTTTGAGATGTGAATCTTGGCATAATGAAATATTTTTTAGGCATCGAGGTTCATCAATCGGTAAAGGCATTTTGTCTGTGAACAAAAGTATGCAGCAGACATCATCGAACGGTTTCGCATGGAAGGTTGAAATCCAGTGAAACACCCATCCCTTAGGCACAAAGTTGAGCAAGAATATTAGAAAGTCCCCACAGATGGATTCACTTTATACAAAGTTTGGTGGCGGTAGTTTGTTGTATCTTACGACAACTAGGCGGTTATCATGTATGCGACCGACCTGTTTCGAGATTCATGGAATCTGGGATTCACGGAAAATGGCAAAGCGAATTACGAGATATGCTTGAGGAACTACTACATTTTGTTTATAATTTTTTACATCGATTGTAATCAACTTTACGGTTACCTGAGATAGTGACTTTCTGGTGGCACGGATGGCGGAAAAGCTTGTCGGGGATATGTTTTTCAAGCTGAGCACGAACACGATTTCATGGGCATCAAGAAATGGTGATTGTATCAATATCTTGAGTGATGTATTTGCCTACCTCGACTTCTTGTCAAAGGTATTGTGAAACAGAAGATTATTGAAAGACATGTCACAAACAAAGAAGGATCCAACTCCTATCATACGCTGACAACACATGACAATTGCATTATCCAAGAACCATGTGTTCCACAAGAAAATGAAACACATTGACACTAGTTTTCACTTCATACAATAGCTAGTCAATAATGGTGACATTACTACAATTTTGGTTCTAGAGATCGACTTCGATATTTTCCACAAAGCCACTAAGTGGAGTTTGACTTCAGAGACAACCGCAGGCATAGTCAGTCTTTAGCGTTATGTGATGGCAGTCTAAGAGGAGTGTTAAATATATTGTACCCTCAGATGCTCTTGAGTACACCTTACTTGTTGTCTTACAGACGGTTGTACTTTCTATTTACTGTCTTTACTTTGAGCATATATAAGCTGATATTTCGTCTTGCTTTGAGCATATATAAGCTCAGCTATTTCCTATTGTGAGGTGACTTCTGAATCTCTTCAGTTCTGTTCTGTACTTCTTCATACATTTGAATATACTATTCTTTTCTCTCTGCATTTCTGTGTCCTTCACAATTTATCAACTTTATGTATCGCTTAATTTTTAGTGTTCGCCTGATGGACCTTCAAAATTCAAAATTCAAATATATTCCTTCAAATGGACAATAGTACAGTTCAATCGCACGTACCAATGGATGTAATCACCAACTCACAACGTTCCACTTGCACATTATTATCACTTGTTCGTTCTGTGGTTATGCTTTTCCTGCTTTTCCTCCCAAACCGTTATGTCGTTATGCTTTTCCTAGTTCCTCTTCAGCGCCGTAGATCCATCTCCAATGTCTATGCTTTTCTCTGTTCCTCTTCAGCACCGTAAATCCATCTCCAACGTCTACAAGGAATGTGATCCAATGCTTTCAATGTGCCCGAATTCTTATATAAACACCTCACTCCATCTATCATTCCATGCATTGTCAGGTCTTCTGGGATTTTGTTTACAATTTATTTTCATTGTTTGACTTACTGTTGATTTGAGAATTAATGCTATGTGTTTTGGTGGGGAGGGATTTCCTTTAGTCATTCATGTATGTTATTCATGTATGTTGTATTGCAGTGGTCATTTATCAACTCTTCCATTAGTCTTTTGTTACTGTTTTATTAGATTTTGTGTCATATAAATCCATATGATGAAATTCATATGTTCAAATTATTGGAGTTAGTGTTTGATGTCTGAAAGTTGAAACCATCTGCCATTATGTTATGCAGAGTTTAATTTAGTTTAAATCTCATTTGTTGGATGATTATTATGTATATTTTACTTTCAATTCGATCAGTTTAAGCAGGACGTTTAGCAGGTTTTCTGTATATATAGTTGAAATAGGGGAAAGGCAATGATTATAATTTATTCCCAGATGAAGGAATATTTTATGGGCGTTGTTTAAATGCCATCTTCTTTATGGAGGATTTAGTTTAAATGTTATTTTATAAGGCCCTTTACTTTCAATTCCATTAAGTTTGAACGAGATATTTAGGGATCTTTCACGAGTTTCTTTATACATAGTTTAAATAGATAACAGATTTTATTGAAGTTTTGTTAATTTCATTTTAAAATTTATAATTGGATTTTTTGGTTTGTTGATATATTTTTCACTTTGGTAATTTGTTTCAGGTCGTTGAAAGAGATTTATAAATTATGGAAGTTGACCGGTTGAGAGAGATTTATAAATTCTGGAAGTTGTCTTTATGTATGAAGTTTGATTACATAAGATCTGTTAATATCTGTATAATTTGTTTTCAGGTGAGCAAGTTGTTGAGAGAGATTTATAAATTCTGGAAGTTGGCTTTATGTATGAATTTTGATTACATAAGCTCTGTTAATATGTGTATACATTCCTGAATGATTTTTTTTTGTCTTTGAGTGTTCATCCCTATTTATGCAGAGTTTAATTTAGTTTAAATCTCATCAGTTGGATGATTATTATACATACTTTTACTTTCAATGAATGTTTTCCGAGTTTTCTATATACAATTTAAATAGTGAAAGGGCATAACCAGATGAACTGCTCCTGATAACATATTTTATGAACGGCTCCTATAAAATATTTTATGAGAGATTTATCGATTCTTTGGAGTTGGATTTAATTTTTTAACAGAAATCGAAATCTTCTTCGTCATAAGTTTCGGTACATTGCTTCTTTGTTTTTCATTCACTTCTTAATGTGTAGGGTTTACTCTTTTTTACTCGAAAGAAGTGAGAAGAGGGATTTTTGTATGGAGTTTGGTCACATAAGCTCTGGTCATACGTGTTTGCAATTTTCTATCTCTGGGTGTTCATACAAACGGTGTCCATTCTTTGTCCAGAAAGGTGTACATCTCAGTAGCCTCCACTTAGATTGGAACCGCGGACCTCGCTTCTTACATTCTCATTATTTTATTGGCTGGTTGTTCTTGTTCTTTCTCTTAAGTCGTAATAGGAAAACGATAAGGAGAAACTGTAGTATTATTAATAAAGTTGGTTGGCATGCTTTGCATTTTGATCATTGAGTTAATTGTATTTTATGATTTCTTTATTTATATGATTATTAACTATACTGTCAGGTAGTATATAGCATTCGTTCAGTGTATTAATTTGTTTTGACTAAAAAAATTTCCAGCAAACCTAATCTTAAACATGTTTAAGGAACTCAAGTTTTTTTTTTTTAATATAAAATAATTTATTTTTTTAACTTCTGATTGAGTATAGTCTTATTATCGACTTCACTTCATTCCAGGTTACATTAATTGCAAAGTTATTTTTAGGTCTTACTCATATCTCCGTGCAGCGGGGTTAGAAACCCAAGGGATCTGGTGACACGCTCGTTCGAGCAGATGGTAAGTCTAACCTAGTTGTATGCATTGGTAAAACTAGTTGTATGCATCACAGAGAGCATCCACCATATCTCAAGTACCATGGTAAGTCTAACCATCACAGAGAGCTGGTTGGCATTGGCCGTAACTGGTTGTATGCATCACATTACATCCAATGTATATGTCGAATGAACTTAACCTTCCAGCAAAAGGAATCATTTTTCTTCCTACATACAAATTTATTCTTTATTTTCATTCTTATTTATTTATAGATATTATTTTTCACTCACGCCAAAATTGACCATAAATTGTGAGACCATCAAAATCGAACCGGAAATTTAAAGCTCGTTCCATTCACACATATATATATTAATGTTCAGCCAATGCCAAAATTCATCACTAAAGGCCAAAATTGACCCGGGAATTGAGAGGAGTAAATAAGGTAAAAAGTCCAAAATTGCCTTGGAATCGATAAGGGTTTGCTCAACTTGGCCTAAATTTGATACGAGTACAACCACTTACTACATATTTATAGGATTAAAGTTATTGATTTTCATGAATTATATGAATTATATGATAGCAAAAATCTTTAGTCTAAGATAAAAAGTTTTGAATAAGTTAAAATGGATAACATCATATAGATTAAGAAAGGCTCTCATGAAGAAGAAGAATTTGAATTTTAGTTTATTGAAATAATATTTTTGAGTAAAAAATATATCGAATTAAATATCAGATGAAATTATGTTTGTTTTAGATATTAAAACTGAAAAAGAAGACATATTTATCTTTAAAATAATTATTGAAAATAAAATGCAGAGAAAGAAAGACTTTATAGACATAGCACTTGTAATGACCTGGATGGTGTCTTATCCAACTATATACAATTATTATTAAGAGGTAGTATAAACAACTTTATTGTTCTTGTTATTTATTTAGATATTAGTTTTATCAATAATTTTTCATTTAAAAATAATATGGCATATCTTTTTTTTATTAGAAGTAGTATGACATGATGTTTTATCAATTAAAATTTTATAGAATAAGAAGGTTCTTCTATTTGATATTCTTTAAATTGAAAATTAAAAAATAAGTTGTATTTAAATATTATCTTGATTTTATATTTGTTATTTTTTTAATTTAAATTGAAAAATAAGTTGTATTAAAATATTATCTTAATTACATTATATTGAAATAAATTTAATTTCAATTATTAATTTAAGGAGTAAAATTTAAAACTTGATCAATAAAAAATAATATTAAAATATTATCTTAAACATATTTCAACAATATTATCTTAATCATATTATATATTGAAATGAATATAGTTTAATAAGATTAAAATATTAACTTATTATTATCTTTTTATAATTATTATTAATAAATTTTAAAATCATATTTTTAATATATTTATTAATTAATTTTCAATTAAATAAGTATATAAAGTTTTATCTCATAAAAGTTAAATAATATATATTATTTTGAAATTGTAACATAAGTTGGTAGATTCATGTTTTATTCTTTTATAAGTGTGTGGAATTATAAATAGAAACACTATATATCTGAGC
>SNQJ01S0050740.1:20359-36082 GCA_010110895.2 Picea sitchensis | reverse complement strand
AAATTCGACCCATCTGGTTTTCTATGGATATTCAACAGCCTTGGAAGGTTTTCTACACTTGGAAAATATTTTGAAGGAGATAAAGATCATAAAAGATAAGGAGTTGACCTAGTTTTTAGGATCTCTTCCTATTCTTTTGTGACCGTTTTTGATTGTCTATTTTAAGTAAATCTGATCCTACTTTTCAGGATCTAGATTTCTCATGTAAAGGCTACAAAGCCATAGAATATTGATGTAACAAAGGGGGGGAAATTCATTCCTTGAGGCTGAAGGTTCAATTTTGAGTTCTATAATCCAGTGTTATTGTGAAAAAGACACTTTCTTTAATATATTAACCCTGCAAGCTTCTTTCATTGTTATTGTCAGATTTTCTTCTATCTTTTTCTATGCCTATGAGTTGAAAGTATTCCTTTGTCTATGTTTAATGGTACCATGGTAACTGTCATATTACCTTTGATTGTTAAGCAAGAATCATAAGCATCATTTGCTAGTTTATTGACCCATCATATATATTTCCTATGTATGTTTTGGTTAATTGATTGGTTTTCTTATCCATTTGATTTACAAACCTATCTGATAATATCTCTTGAAGGCCTTGTATTGCATGAATATAGCTAGAATATATTGAAGATACAATCCAGTGATTTAAGATATTCATCTTGATCCAAACCCACACCCATTATTGAGAAAATAGTTACAAAAAGGTTAAGTTACTAGGCATCTCTGAGATACAACCTAGGAGAGTTTCCTGGAGTGATAACAGGACCCAATGGTTCAAATCCCAACCCCACATGGAAGGGTCTATGGTGGGTTGAGATATGTATGTATCTATTGTAACTGTGCTGAACATAGGAAAGACGCTCTATCCCATGTGTGCAGATTCTTGAAATTGTACATGTGAAAAATATGCATGATCATCTTGTTGACGACCTTGGTTTGGCCATCTATTTGGGGGTGGAAGGACATGTATTTGGTGATTTTGGTGTCCATCCGTGACTAGAGGCTCGACGAGGATGTGCCGAGGAAACAACTGTCCCAATTAGAGACGATGGTTTGTGGTATCCAAAAATGTACCCACACTTGTTCGAAGAAGATCTTGACAACGACCTCAGCTGTGATGCTCTTCTTGTAGGTGACCATAATCACCATCTTGGAAAATTGATCCACAACCATGATAACACAGTCATTTCCCTTCTTTGTTGAAGGAAGTCTCGACATGCAGTCCATCGAGATGGATTCCCAAGGCCTGTCAAGAGTAGGAACTTCCAACAAGGTAGTATTTTTCCTTAATAAAATCCTTGAAGAAACCCAAAGTGGGTGAAACTACAAGTAATGTATATCCCTTTGTTTCCTTTTTCTCACAGAAAGTTTCCCACCAATCTTTGACATGGGGGACAACCTTGAGGAGCAAAAATGTAATATTTTCTCTATTAGAAAAGTTGTGGACAAAAAAATACCCTTTTAGAAGGTTTAACCATTTATATACAACATCCACATCTATTTGACCTTATAATATAGGAATATCAAAATTGATCTGTACATTGAAGGGGATGGTGCCTTTGTTTGAGGTAGATGCGTCGCTTATCGACACTCGTCGAAGGATTTGTGCAAATTTGTCCATCAACTCATTCCTATGTTGCTTGAGGGATTCCTCGAGCAACATTTTGAAATTATCTCCTATCCCATTGTATTTCCTTTCTCATGCCATGGAAGGTTTCTTGGGTGTGCGAGAGTAGTTGTCCTCAAGAGAAACAAGCTCGATACCCAACTCTTTATACCTTGACCTCGTTAGGGGAAGACCACTATGATACTACTAATCTATATTTATGAGTGGAACAAAATGAAAAAACAGACATATAATATTAACACAGAGACATAGTGAATAATAACAAAGATACAATAAAACTTGACTTCTATTAAATAACAAATATGCTGAAACTATAAAATGGAGACTGAAACAAGCTTGCTAGAATGGTGGCAGCTTATCTATGAGAAGATATGTGACAAATACACTCATTCACAAGAATATGAGCACAATGAGATTCCAAAGGCCTTTTTTCATCAAACATGAATTCCAAAACCCTAGACATCCAAAGATCTAACCCTAGGAGATGAAGCACCAAAAGTCATGTGGGTCTTGTTGGGGTAAGTTGGTACATCAACTTCCTAGGGTCATAACTTTTGCATACGATCTCCATTTTAGGTGCACGATAGCCCGTTGGAAAGGTATATCCAAGGATCACACATTAGGCCATCACAATCTAACAATAAATTTGATGTAACTATGGTGGGCCCAAAAAATGTTGTTTAGAGCCTCAAAATGGCCCCGGAAGTTTAAGACCCGAAAATCTAGAAAAAAACTGCCAAGATGAAATATGTATGTGAGCCAAATGGAATAGGTGGGTGGCCAATGATATCCACCTGGATAAAACATAGTGTTTCCAGCCCAAAGAGACCATGACAGTCTCTTGGGAGCAAAAAAACTTGCTCCAAAGGGGAAACCAGGCCACCAAACTTATCATATGTCTTAAAAAACTTAAAAATAATTGTCTTAACAGGTTCATTTTCCCTTCCCTTGATGGGGTTCCATGTACATGAACATGCACATAAATCCATTCCCTTCTTCCCATATCTCCTCCTATCTTCCCTTCATGAGGATGTATTCAATGCAGGGCATTGTTGATGGGAGTTCTCGCCCCATGCGAATTTAGGTTCACTAGTTCAAGATGTCATCGAGCTTAATGAGGAAGCGTACCAGGGAGGACGATGTCACCTCTTCTATAATTTCTCCCTTGATGTGATGGGACACGATTATTTATATACGCTTTTATGGTTTTCTCGTCATGTTTCTCTTTCAGATTTGTTGGTGCATTTGGCTTCTCCTCTAGGGAAATACAGATGTGCTCATCTTTGGTTTCTTTTTCCCCACCAAAAAATCCTCATCCTCAATACTTGAATCATGCCTCATGAGTGTGGCCACTCTCCCAAAGGCCCAAACTATCTCCGCTACTTTGCTGTCTGAAGTAGAAATGTTAGTGTCCCTGATAGTGAGCCACACTGGTCTCCTCCTCATGCTACCCATTTTGATGAGACGTCGGTCTTGGATACCAACATGGAAGAGGAAAATTGGGGCTATCTAGTCATTGAGGAATATTTTTCGGCTCCATTTCCTGTGAATTCAAAGGGCTCTTCCACAACCATTCCGATGCCAAGTAGGCCGTTAGAACACTTATTAACACATACAAAGGTACCATGTCCAACTTATCCAACCATCTGACCGGAAGGCCATTGGGGCTTTCCCATTATTTAGAAGATACCTCCACTCATTCCACTTCCAGATATCGTTCCTATCTAGGAGGATGTCACAGAATCCACCCTGGTTAATATCTCATAGGAACATCTCAATTTGATCATGGACATCCACAAATATACAATGTATTAGATGTTTCTCCAGGAATGCGTAAACCATTAGTTGGATCTACTATTTGAAGCACTCTCAGGTGGACCAACTTCCAACATATGTCTAGTTTGTTATCAAACCTTCATTTTCACTCCTTCTTGGGACCATCCCACTCATGGCGAAGAGAGTAACAATACTCCTGGTACATGACCTATTAAGGTTTTGTTATATTTTAAGCTTTGTTTAGTTCTATAAGACAACTTTTAAGAGGATTTTGAGCCGTCTATGTATATGTAGTTTTTTTTTCTCATCATAGATATAGCTATATAGACAGTTTATTATACTTTTTCAGGAGCCAAGAGCCAACACTAGTTTCCTCTTTTTGGAAGGCCAGCCTCTAGATTTCTCAGGATATGTAAGTTTTTCATTTTTTGAAGGAAATACAAATTTTAATTTACAAAAAAACAAAAGATGTTCATTTTCCCTTATAAGATTTACCACAATATGTAAAACTAGATAGCATAAACAAAAGAAAAGACTGTAATTAGAGCATCCACTCTCACTAATCATGAGAAACCGGGGGGAGGATGGATCCTGAAGCACCTCATCAGGAAATAATAGTCAAATATTCAGGGCTAGAGTACTTTTTCGCTGGAGGAACGAAGGTCCTGCCTTGACGATGTTCCATCCAAATGATTACCTCTATAATGTATCCATTTTGAATCTCTAAATATTCCACTCTACCCTTCAATTGTTTAAAATATTCCTCCTTGGGTAGCATCCCAAAAGATACCATTGTTTTATTATGTCAGTAAAGTTCTTATAAAGTGTAGAAGAATTTGGAATTTTTGGTTCTGGTGCATCCCATACCTGGACTAATACCCCCAACCTGAAACTCCACCTCTTCGTCATCCTTAAATTCTTGCGATAAGTGAACTTCCTCCTCCAGAATCTGAATGGTGTCTTTGTCTTCCTCGAGAACAAAGTCTAAATAGAACTTTTCTACGTCTTTTGTTGCTTTGGCAACACAATATTGCTTCACAGGTGGAGGCGAGGCTTCTAGCCTCATGGAGCCATGACTAGAAGGATAATCGAAAGAATAAAACTAAGAAGACCAAACCTAGGGATATAATGAACCCAAATACCCCCAAGATTTGCAGTGGATAAAACACAATACTAGCTATTAATTAATTCCCAGGTTGAACAACCTATTACCTTCTAGGGGGCCTTTCCTTCATTATATATTCTTATTATTGATGGTAGAATTATGAAAGTTTGTGTGCGTATCCTCCCTTTTAGGCCATCAATCATATTCAGGATCCAAATGACCTCCATCATTTTCCTTGATTTTTCCAAATATAAATGGGGGTACAGTCCTAGACCTTGATTCGTTATGAGACCAGAAGGTTTCATCACTGTGACCATCTCCCCACACAACATTATGATCTACATTACCCATTTGCAACCTCCGAAGTACATTGTTTGGTTGTAGCGAAGTGACATATCTAACCAACAAGGAATATTCACTTGTGTCGAGAAGCTAGAGTGGGTTATCATGCTTAGTTCCACCTTGTTTACCTTCATCTATGCCTTTGTCCGCATTCAACTTCAGGCATACACCCACCGACAGTTATGATGACAATTGATGGAACCCTGAGGGGATGGGTGTATCATGGCACATGGTGAATGTTGTGATTTGTTCCTTCTAGCTGAGAGGTGGCTCCCACGTGTCGTCCTCCTTCCTTGGTAATATCGAAGGCACCCCATCAAGGGGGAGAGATCTGCTTGATCCAGGGAGATACATGTTTGCTTAAGGTTGAGGGAAGGGAGCTCATCCCAGGTGGCATCGATAGACTCCGAGGGATTATCAAATCTATTGTAGGCAATAAGATATGCAACCTTGTTGGTGTCTCATTTAACATGAGAAGAGACCAGGTCAGGGATGCTTGATAAGAGAGAGCCGAGCATAGCTATCAATTATTACAAGCACCGGTGACTGGATATTTTAGAGGCAAAATATCCCCATTGGAGCTTCATGAGAAAGTGAATAATAACCTTAGAATCCCCTTCTGCAATAAGTTGCAAGAGCTGGAGTCTTTGGGCAATTTTCAATCCTTTGATCAAAACCCAAAGTTTCATCGCATTGTTAGAGTTAATGCCCAAGTGAACATAGTAAACACAAATGATATTTCCATTACTATCCCTGAGGAAACCTCCATAGATGCCAGGTATTGGATTATATTTTGAGGCCCCATCAAAATTAAATTTAATAAACCCTCGAGGGGGAGGAAACCAAGATATGGGGATGGAGGGTTTAGGGGGGCAAGAAATGGAATGGAGAGAAGGAAATAAGGAGGAGGATAACCATATAGACATAAGGATTTGCTCTCTGGGGGAGAAAATATGATCCTCATGGTTCCAATTTTCCTTTGAGATGGTCTCTACAATGTTTTGATTGATTTTGTTCGATATAACCTCTCGAGGTTGGGATTCAACTTTAAATATTTGTTTATTCCTCTCCTCCCAGTTTTCCCATAGCATAAATCTCGAGAAGAGTTTCCATATGAGATTTAGAATGGGGCTATTAAAGAAAACATATCTCGATGAAGAGATGGTGGATCCGATAGAGTCCTTGATATAATATGAATGCTAAAAGGCCATGGCTCCTTGGTCCTAGAGTGATTCGCTGAAAGGGTAGGCATTGAGTAGATGTTCCATCGATTCACTACTTTGATTGCATAAAACACAAAATCACGGGCCTTGAAAGCCTCACTTACACAAGTGATCCCATGTGAGAATATTTCTATGAGCAACCTTCTAAGGAAAGGTGGCCACCTTAGGACAGGGGTTCCTTTTCCAATTTTTCTTCCATGTGTCTTCATCAGGGAGGTTCGAGTGGTGAGTAGCTAAGTGGTAAGCCTCCTTGAGGGTGAAGTTACCAGTATGGTGATAACCCCATCTGAGTTTGTCAGTTTGGGTAGAGACTTTAATTTTCCATTGATAGAGGTGTTGAAACATGGATGAACGAAGTGGAATATATCTGATAGGGATGTGTTCAGGGTCCATATGCCATGTTTTCCATTCTGAATTTTTTGGGGTATGTGACCAATAGTCCTTAACCTATCTTCCTTGAATGACCTGGAGAGATATTTTTAAGTTGTTAAATTGCTGATCCATTTGTATTGCAGGAAGTTGCTACCAGGAGTCCTCCCAAAAATGAGATGAGTGACCATTACGTATCTCCTAAAGGATGTGCTTCTGTATAAGCAATCTGTTCTTTCAAGTTGAGTTCCAAATCAGGGATCCTGTGGGATCTTCCAACATTCGTAGTAGTTCCGATGATCTAAGCAGCTTGACATATTTCTTCTTCCATAGGTCACTCTATAATTCCATTTTTTTCTGGAGCCATCTCCACCATATTTTGTCACCCAAGGTTTTGTTGATAATCTCAGGATCTTTGAGGCCCATTCATCCTTTTAAATTTGGTAGACATATGGTATTCCAAGTCACCAAGGCCCATTTTTTCGAGGCTAAGGCACCTTACCATAGAAAATTCCTTTGTAGTCCTCTAATTGCTTTGAGAATTATTTTTGGAGCTGCTAAGGCATAAAAGAGATAAAGGGGAATCACTTGAAGAACAAATTTTAGGAGAACCAATCTGCCAACAATATTGAGAGGGTGAAAGGTCCAACTATATATATTTTTACTGATTCTTGTAAGAATATCCTCCCAATAACTATTGTGAACTCCTGGAGTGAGCAAGGGAACCCTAAGATATTTGGATAGAAGGGATCTCTTGGAAAATCTCAAGATGCGAGTGATGTGAAACTGGACATGGAGAGGGGTGTTGAAGAAGAAAAGTTGGGACTTAAGGTAATTGATGGAAGCACTGAAGGCCTCCATAAAATCATCAAGAAAGTTTTGGAAGGTGTTGGCTTCACAAGAAGAGGGGGTACCCATAAGCATCATATCATTGACAAAATGGTTATGAGTTAAGGGGTCCAACGAGTGATGAATATTTAGACCTTTGATCTTTTGGTTAGCCACTGTTGCTTTAAGACTACGATCTAGCCCTTCAACCATCAAGATGTAAAGGAAAGGGAAAGGGGATCTCATTGTGTAATGTCGCGAGACAAACAAAAAGGTGGGGAGGGGGTACCATTGAACAATATAGAAAAGAAGACATATGATATGAGAGCCATGTCCCACTGAAACCAATATTGGTGAAATCCAAAAGCCTGGAGGATTTCCTTAATATATTTCCAACTAATCTTGTTAAAGGCTTTGGACATATCGAGTTTCATGAGCATGCATGGAGTCTTAGTGGATTTTAATCATGAGCTAGGAGGATACTGTCCAAAATTTGGCGACCCTCCACAATGTAATGAGATTGCTCAGGAGATACAAGGAAAGGTAGCATGGGCTTGATTATGAGGGAAATCACTTTGGATATGATTTTGTAGATGACATTACAGAGGGAAATGGGGATAAATTTGTTGGGGTTCACTACTCTTTTCTTTTTGGGGATAAGATTAAGGAAGGTGGAATTCAACGTAGGAAGGAATCTAGAGATTCTTTTGGATTTCTATACTAAGGCTAAGGCACCCTATTTGATTATTGACCAACAGTGGTGAAAGAAACATGAGGTAAAACCATTAGGGCCTAGGGATTATTTTGTAGACAAAATGAAATTTTCCTCTTCCACTTCAGAAAGGGAAATAAGCCTCGTAAGTCTGACATTCTATTCTTCAGAGATTAGGTGGGGGATGTTTTGGGAGATGGAATGGATGGAAGTAAAACGATCAATCTGGGGTTCTATAAGCATATACCCCCAAAAATAGGTTAGTTCATGCTCGATATCTGAATGCTAGGTGGGATTATTACCTTGTCCTTAAATGAGGTGGGTGATGTGGTTGGAGTGTCGTCATTGGATCATAGAGTGGTGGAAGAACTTTGAGTTGTGTTCCCCTTCATTCAACCAATATACCCTTAACTTTGTCGCAAAACAATTTCTTCTTTCTTTTTCCTTTCGTCAATTTGGGTTGCCAAGGTTTTTTCTTGCTATGATAACTAAGGAGATTGACATTTGGAAATGATTTGTTGTTGAATCATTTCCATTTAATTGTTTAAAATCCTATGAAATTGGAAAATGTCCCAAATGAGCGTGAGGGTTTTGATACGTTGTTAGAAGAAATACATAAGTGAGCCATTTCTTGATTGAGCTTCCTCTCACGAGGTCTTAACATTGCTTAGGAAGTGAGGATGAGATAGCCATAATTTTGCAAACCTGAAGGGTTCTTGGAGGGTTATTGAATGTGTCAAGGGAAGGAAAATCAAGTAGTGATTGGATCATGTGGCTGGGAGGATAGTGGCTTCCATATGCATTCCAGAGAGAATTACCGATTCTGAAATTAAGAATTGGTCTAAGTTGCAGGGAACTTGTTGAGAACCCCCCTACAATTGTTCCAAGTAAAAATGCCATTACTTGTGTTTAGATCAATTAACCTATTATCCTGGATGAAATATTTGAATGCCAGGTGCTCCTGATCTAGGTGTCAAAGACCTTCCCTCTTCTCTTCTCATGAGGTGATCATGTTAAAATCTCCACCCATTACCGATAAATTGGGATTTTCTTTCTTTGCAATGTGTTGCAGAAAATTGAGTTTTTCTCCTGACTGCAATGGTCCATAGACATTAGTAATGAATCATGAGGTGCTTTCTCCCAATGGTTGGAACTCTACTGAGATGTTGTGCTTGGTAGAAAATAATTTTTAGATAAGGAATTTGTTTCAATTCAAAAGGAGTGCAAGGCCTCTTGTTGTTCCTGAAGCATCAATGGCCATAGAACAACCCATTTTCCATATTTTGGAGAGAGTGGTTACTAGCATTTCTCTTGAACATTTGGTTTCTTGGAGAAACACAATGTCCAATGATTTTGATTGTAACTTTCTTTGTAAGAGTTTGTGCTTACTATTACCAGTCAAACCTCTAATATTCCAAGAGACAACTTTCATTGATAACTTTGGGAGGGTTGGAATGAATCTATGATTAGGTCATTCTGGCCTGACTTGACTAGGATGTCACCAATTTCTTGTAAGAGATGAAGTTTGGATTTCTCCCCTCTTCACTTATATTCTTTCAAATATTTCTTAGGTTTGAACTTGTTGGCTTGGATGCCGAGATTGGGATTTGACGTTACAACTTCCAAAGGTTTTGGGGTCCCCCTTCTCCTTTTATGTAGGGATTTCTTTACTCATTGAATGTGGTATGGGGGAATAGATTACATGCCCCGCTTGCGGAATGCATCAAAAATTATTTGTATATCTATCCCATCCATCTCCATTTCATTTTTTCATAAGTCCAAGCCATCCTCTATATCTTGGATCTCCTCCAGAGGGGGTATATTAAAGGGGGTTACAAAATTTTTGAGCTTTTTGTTTTGATCCAAAATGAGGGTAGGGTCAACTGATTTTTGAGATTTAGGATTTCTATGGGTGAAAATTTCTTCAATGATAGTTTGAGAGTAATATGGGAGGGAGCTAAGAGCTCCAAAGTTGTTTTTGAGATTAGGGTTTTTTGAATCTCCAAGGGGGCCATGAGAACCAATTTTTCGATTAGGGTGATGGTGTGAAGGGATTTTAGTGTAGCCTTCCTCATCCTTTTCATATTAAACTTTGGAGGGTTTAGGCAGGTTTAGTAAGGGTAATTCATGGTATAGATGACCATGCTCACGATAGCGGTGACATCAGAAGGGGATGAACTCATATTCTAGGGTTTGTATCTATTCTACATGTTGGAAGGATAGGTAGATGGAGTCTGGGATGGGAACTGAGACATTCATGTATATGTAGATGTGTGCATAGGTTGTGTAACAACCTTGTTTTGTAGGGGAATAATACATGCAATAACTACACGTGTTTTCACCTTGCCTTGTTGGAAATCCGTGTAACCCCTATTGGTACCCCTTTGAGTAGTACCGTATTAGATAATACCTATATATAGAATCTCACTTCCACATGCCTTTAGGTATATATACCTGAAACCATTTTTAGATAATCTAATTGACCATCTTGTTTCTATAATACACTGAGAACAACACTCGGGGAGACCACTGTTTAGTACCTAGGTATTTGAGTAGGACAGCTAGGGCACGATTGAGCCTCCTTCATTAGTGCCCTAAGATATTGGGCCAAGTACTATTGTTGGACTTAACACATGTATCAAAGAGATATAACACCTAACACTCCCTTGTCCTCAAGATGCTGTAACATTTTCCCGTGATCTCACTCTTGAAGGATAACCATAATGGTAATAAAGAGAAAAAAGAGAAGTATTATTATTTTCTCCAATGGCATGGGATCCATCAAGAACTACTACTCTCAGTGAACCTCTAGAAATATCACACATAACGTTAGAAGAAAATGAAGACCTCAAAAATAGGCTATCCCAATTGGAGAATAAAATTGAGGAAATTAGTGGTAGTATGTTGAAACTTGCAGATTATTCACGTTCCCAAGAAATATTCAGAAGGGAAATGGATGACAAAATGGGAAGCTTGATGAATGATAGGATGGAACAAATGGAAAAGAAGATGAATTCAAATAAGGATAAAAAAGAAGATGAATCAAATGGAAAGGAAGATGGATGAAAATAGGGATCAAATGGAAAAGAAGTTGGATTCCATTTTACAAACCTTAGATGGGAGGCCTCCCAAAAATGACACTATGACCAAAGAGACTCATGAAAAAAAATGTAGTATTCATGCTGAACAACCTGCTAGTAATAAGAAATTTTTAGGTGGATTTAACTCTAATAGTGGAGTTAATATGGATGGGGTCCTAAATGTGTCAAATTTCCCAAGGTTGAATTAACGATGTTGAACGGAATGTAAGTCTTTACATGGGTGAACCAAATAAATAAATACGTTGAATTGCATAATATTATGGATGATAAGCAAAGGGTTTACATAGAAACCTTGTACTTTGAGATAAAACCTTATTAATGGTATCAATGAGTACTCAAAAGAAATCCCAATTCTTATAATTATACTTGGAGTTTATTTACAAGAGACTTAGAAGCATAGTATTGAAAAGTTTGGGAACAAGACTACTTTAGTCAATTGACAAGAATCAAGCACTTAGGTGATATTGAAGACTATAATTCAGAATTTCAGGTATTGGTCACAAGGGTGGATAAAATAAGTGATGAGAGTATGTTGGAAGCCTACATGGGTGAATTACAAGAAGACATTAAACATGAGCTTTTCTCAAAACATCCTGAAAATATTGTGGAGGCTATGCATTTTGCTCATCATATTCAAACCAAGAATAGAGCTAGACACAAGTCTACCATGGGAACATATGCATGAATAAGAGATATATTTAGGGATCATAGGGAAACCCTACCTCAACCTATTTTCATATCACCAAAGGGAATGGAAGAAATAAGAACAAATGGACTATGCTTTGGTTGTAATAAAAAATGGTTAAAATGGTATAACTGTCAAGAAACAAAATATGACCATATGGTGTCATTTTGGTAACTCCATGATAAGTGGTGTTGTACCACCATTCAACAAGGGGAATACATTGTGTCCATTGGTGCGAAGTTTCAGAAGAAAAACATCTCAAATAGGCTTCTAAACACTTGTTGACCACTTCTGTTTGACCATTAGTTTGAGGATGATATGCAATGCTCATATTCAACGTTGTACATTGAAGTTTAAATAGTTCCTACCAAAATTTGATGGTGAATGTTGGGTCTTGATTTGAGACAATGGAAGTGGTCACACCATGTAGCTTAAATATATGATCCATGAAGGCTTGGGCCACCAAGGAAGGAGCGAAAGGATGAGCTAGGGCACAAAAATGAGAAACTTTTGAAATATGGTAAACAACCACCATGATGACTGATTTATTTCCTTCTTTTGATATTCCCATGATAAATCCATTGAAATGTTTGTCCAAATATGTGTTAGTATTGGAAATGGTTGCAATTCCCCTGGTATCTTCACTGTATATCCTTTGTTTCTTTAGAAAGTGTCACAAGATGCTACAAAGTCTTGGAAATTTGTTTTCATGCCATCCCAAAAGAATGGACACTTAGTCCTTTCATAGGTTTTATGAAATCCAGAGTGACCGACTATCTATTATGAATGTATATCCTTTAAGACTTGTGGTTTTAGGGATGGATCATTTTCTAGAACAATGCACCCTTTATACCGCAAAGTATCTTGTTGCCATGTATAACTTTTACATGGGTTTGGATCTACATGAAGCCTTTGAATGAGTTTCCATAAAGTATCATTTGCTAGCCATTCCTTTTGGGCCTCCTCGATACATCCTAGGCTTGGTAATGATAAGGAAAAGAGCGGCCCATCCTCCTCAAAATATCTAGATAAGGCATTAACTACAACATTCTATTTACCCTTCTTATATATGATCTCATAATCATACCCCAACATCTTAGTGACCCATTTATGTTGCTTCGATGAATATAATCATTGTTCAAGCAAGTAATTTAGATTATGATGGCCAATATTAATATAAAAACACCTCCCTATGAGGTATGCGTTCCAAGTCTCTACTCCATGAAAGATAGCCATCATTTCCTTCTCATATGTGGGTTTTCCCAAATTGCAGCTATACAATTGTTTACTAGTGAATGCCAAGGGGCGTCCTTTTCACATTATAATGCTCCAATACCTCTCCCTAAAGCATCACATTCCAAGACATGGGTCTTATTAAAGTCAGGTACTACAAATAATGGAGTAACACACATAGAATTCTTTAAAGCATCAAAGGCCCGTGATGCTACCTCACTCCAAACAAAGGGATTATTTTTAAGGAGTGGATCTAGGGGAGTTGCAATTTTGCCATATTTTTTTACAAATTTCCTGTAATAGATTGTAATTCCTAAGAAACCCCTCAATATCTTTCATGTTTTGGGATGAGGCCAATATTTCATAGCTACCACTTTCTTGGGTTCAACTTGTACACCCTCCTAACTTACAATGTGACCCAAATATTCAACCTCATGAGCTCCAAAAAAACATTTGGAGTGCTTAAAAAATAATTGGTTGTCTCTCAAGAGTTACAAATACTTATCAAAATGATCTATGTATGATTTCCATGTTTGACTGTAGATCAAGATATCATCGAAGAATACTAGCCTAAAATTGTGTAGAAAGGGTTTGGGAATCTTGTTCATGACACTTTGGAAGGTGTATGGAGCATTACAAAGGATAAAAGGCATCACTAGAAACTCATAATTACCTTCATGTGTTCTAAAGGCCGTCTTTGGGATATAGATCAAGCTTAGTGATTTTTTTTTCTCCATGAAGTTCATCAACAAGATCATCAACAACAAGGATGGGAAATTTTTCCTTGAATGTCAACTTATTGATGTTAGAGATATTTCTATTTTTGACTCACTAGTTCAGTGGTAGTTTATTGGAGATAGTTTTATTTTAAACTTTCTATTTTAGATCATCACTATTATGCATGAATTCCTAAGAAAATCTCACTGCTTGTTCTCTTTTCTTAATTATGGAATGTTCTTTCCTATATGAGTGTATATCACTCATTGATTATATCAATTATTGATTAGCTCGTTGGAGTAGTGTAAATATATTTTGTCATTCTTCCATAATGAATCTCTCATCCTTTTCTTGATAAGCTTTGTTTGTAGTTGATTTGGTTAGGTCTCCTATGTTGGACATATTGTCATTGATGTCAATAGTAGATGTGACGATCTGTTGTTAATGATGACTACCAAAGATGAGATTGTCATTGATGTCAACAATATATCAGTCGATAGAAGATGTCAAACAATATGCAGAGATCGAAAGCGCAAGCTCAGGAGGAGGAGAAAACAGTATGAAGAACAAATCTCAGAAGGAAAAGTGCATTGCATAGTATATCAGAAGAAGCGAACAATATGAAGCAATTTATGATTATTGTTGATCACGATAGGATCATCAATATTCCTATGATAAAAGCTCATGAGGGTTAGCGAATGAAGATCAAATATCATAAGAGATGGTGCAATGAATTTTAAAAGAAACTTTGGATGACCAGTCAAACAGTATATAATGACCGATGTCAAACAAAGATTAAAGCTCAGGAGAGTTAACGAATGAAGATCAAAAGCTCAGAATAGATGGCACGATAAAAATTAGATCAAATCAAGACCGTAGGATATGCAAGCCAGATCAATGACAGGGATGAATTGCGGGGAGGGAAAGCAGAATTAAACTGCTCGCTAGTTACAATCCTAGAATCTGTTTGGATCGTCAGATCTCACAGCTTCAAATATCTACGACTACGATTGATCCAAAAAACAATGAGTTTAAGTCAGAGTAAATCGTGACCGTCAGATGCACAATCGCCAAATTTATGGCATGGATGAATTTCAGAGATTGAAAGGAGAATTAAACATCACGCTTGTTCCAATCCCACAATTAGTCAGGACTGTCCGATCTTTTAGCTTCGAAGATCAACGATTGTGGTTAATTTACCAACAACGCACAACTTCCAATTGCAGAGTTTGGGTGACGAGTTAAATCACTCGCAAGTCATGGCTCCACAATCATCCTTGATCATGGATCTACTTCAAGAACCTTCACAACCGTTGGATCACTTTTGAGTGGAAGGACAGGATAAGCGGGGCAAAACGATTGAGAATTCGATTATGCAAATTCCCATAAATCATTGGATCACTTTCAAGTGGAAGGACATGATAAGCTATCAAATATGCATTGCAAAAAGATCAAGCCATCGATCTAAGACCCTAATAAACGAACAACATTTGCCTTGGGCCTAAAGTTGCGAGGAGGTTACGCTTCAGAAAGTCTGAGATTTGAAATTCACGAAATGCAAATTTTTGTTAGCCGTCGGATCATTTCAAAGTGGAAGGACAGGATAAGCTAGAAGATATGCATCACTGATAGATCGAGCCGTTGATCTAAGTTCATAATCGACGAAAAACATTTAGTTCGGATCTAAAGTTGCTAGGAGGTTATGCTCTAGAAAGTTTGAGATGTGAAATACCCGAAGCCCGGAAATCCTAAATGAATAAGGATCGTCAGATTTGGAGGACATACGAGGACTGTTGGATTAGGGTTGTTGGTCAACATACCATGTCAACAAGGACATGTGGCAAACCATGTCAGCAAGGACACGTGGTAGACCACGTCAGCAAATTACGTCAGCAGACTACGTCAGCGGACTTCGTCAGCATACAATGTTAGAAAAGTCATGTGACAAACCACGTCAGCAGACCACATCAACAAATACACATGGCATAATCAAATGATGACAAGT
>SNQJ01S0050740.1:0-13615 GCA_010110895.2 Picea sitchensis | reverse complement strand
GGGTGTAGGAGATATTTCTATTTTCGACTTACTAGTTCAGTGGTAGTTTACTGGAGCTAGTTCTATTTTAGACTTTTTATTTTAGACCATCACTATTATGCATGCATTCCTAAGAAAAACTCACTGCTTGTTCACTTTTCTTAATTATGGAATGTTCTTTCCTATATGTTGGTATATCACTCATTCATTGTATCAATTATTGATTAGCTCATTGGAGTAGTGTGAATATATTTTCTCATTCTTCCATATTGAATCTCTCATCGTTTTCTTGATAAAACTTGTTTGTACTTTCTTTAGCTAGGTCTCCTGTGCATGTTTCCATGAAACATTGACAATTGAGAGTCCGAAAATCAGGACACATGCACTAAGTGTCTTCCTTCTATAATACCATGAATATTGGTGATGAGTAAGGGCTTGTACTGGGATGAATGACTGCTACCTCCAAGAGCTCATGAATGATGTTTTATATTTCATTGTTTTGTGCAAAAGGGTGGAAATAAGGATGTACATTTGGTGGTTGACTTCTTGGAATCAGGGGAATTCCATGATTACGCTCTCCTTGAGAGGGGGTGAACCCTTTGGTGTCCCAGAGACTTGATGATGTTTTTCAAGGACTAGCTACAATTCTGGGTGGATTTCTTGTGTTGGTTTATCCATAATTTGTATGCCATTAAATTGGGAAATAATTCTAGAGTGTCCCTTCTTTAGTAAATTCTCCATATGATGGGAGTTGACTATTTCATGAAATCCTGCTTGAATCCCTCAAAGGGTGTGTAAATGATCCTATTTAGTGAAACTTAGATATAGTTCTTTGAAATCCATGGTGACTGGTCCCAACGTACATAGATAATCTCCCCCCAATACTATATCACACCCACCCATATCGATGGAAAATAYATGGGTTTTGAGCTAATAGTCTCCCATCTAGAGTCTATCATTTTCACATCTTCTCCCATATTTCATCATACCTCCATTGGTGATCATGATTTGAAATTTGGGCGCCATGTGTACATAAATGGGTTTCTTTTGCCACTCTTTTCTGAATGAAATTGTGAGTATTTCCATTGTCAACTAAGACTATGACTTTCCAGTGCTTGATGTAACCCCCGAGTTTCAAGGTTTGTGGAGTTGAAATGCCTGATAATGCATGTAGGGAGATAAATGGTTCCTCATGAGAGACTAGAGGTTCTATATCCACCTAATTTTGAGAGTTGGTGTCTTAAAATTATAAATCTAGTGTCTCATCAATAATTATGTCTCCGAACATGGCATGAGTGGTCATATCAATTTGGAAATTTTTTTGGTTCTTTACATCGATGAGCTGCAACATATTTTTCATCACAATTATGGTAGATTCCTTGCCCTGTCTCTAGTGATTTTCAATTTCCACTGGAGATAACCTTTGTAATTTCAAGGGATGAGTAGGAGTTATTCTTGGAGAAATATCCTAGGGAGGATGAGTGTAGGTAATAAAGGTTTGTTTGTTTTGTTTTTGTATTGATCATTGTCTCTACTTCTAGGGCCCTTAGCGTCGCTTCCAACCACATAGTCAGATGTTGAATTCTAACTTTTTCTCGAATATCTTCCTTGAGGACACTAATGAAACATTCTTTATAGAAATAATCTATTAAGTTCTCTATACGAATAACTAGTTTCTCAAAGGATGCCATAAAATTTGTGACTAAGCCTATTTGGTGTACCTTGTTAAGCTGCCCCAAATAGCGAGTATCTTTCTCAAAACGTGCATAGTCAGCTTTAACAAATTGACTCCAAGTGATATATCATGCATATGCTTTTTTATGCCATTCCCACTATTTCCATCATTCTGAATCTAGATACAATAACTCAACCCTAAGTTTCATAATGTCATTAGTAATGCCCTAGAGGGAAAATTAATGTTCCATCCGAGCCACCCATATTGATGGGTCAGAACCATCAAACTTATTCAAGTACACCTTAGGAGAATGGTGTCATATGTTATTATCCATTGATCTATTTTTGTGCGGACCCGATGAGGGTTGCAGGTGGATAAATAGTCACGAGTTAGAAGTTTCTTCCTAGTGTGGCTCAATGTGCAGTGCAGTCCAATAGTTTTCTTCTGATATACCTTGATTTAGCATACCCATCAAATTCTCATCCAACTTCGTATCCAACTTTTCATTGAACCCAACTATCTCATCCTAAATCTGCTTAAGCTGTTCATCCATGGAGTCCAACTTGCTTGTAGTAGAGTAGGTTTTCATGTTGTTTGAAGAAGTATGAGGTGATTTATAGCTACTTTTCATGGGTGAGATCACTGAAAAAGGTTACTAGGTCCTGGAGACAAGGGGGTGTTAGGTGCTATAACTCTCTTATATACATGTGAGGTCCAACAATAGTACTCAACCCAATATCTTAGGGAACAAACTAAGGAGGATCAACTGTGCCCTTAACTGTACTACTCAACTACCCAGGTACTAGAGAGTGAACTTCCTGAGTGTTGTTCTAGGTGTATTATAGCAACAAGGTGATCGATTGTTTTTTCTAAGGCTAGTTCTAGGTACACCTAGGGGACCTCTTATATACATGAGGGTACATGGAAGTGATATTCCATATACAAGTATTGTTTGATGTGATACTACTCAAAGGGGCACAAACATGGGTTACAAGGGTTTCTAACAAGGCAAGGTGAAACCATGTGTAGTTCTTGCGTGTATTCTTCCCCTACTATAGTTTTATCTGCCAAATGATATATCATTGTTATTTAAATACGTCGGGACATTTATCTAAAAAAAATTAAAAATTATGAGCTTGCTAATGCGAGAACAAGTTCTTAGAATAGCCAAAAATAACTCGTGCAAGGTAGGACTTGAGGCCAAAAATATAAAATGACCACAACTTCAATTATACTTATCTGATTGGATATCGTGAGTCCAATTATGAAATTCCACAACCTTTTTGGATTGAAGGGCATTGGTTTGACTGAAATCTGTGCAATCTCTCAAAAGATATCCAATCTACAAAATTTGTAGCCATCCCTGGAAAAAACTCTCAAAATTTCAGATTTTGAATCGATGATATCTCCAGTTTCTAGACTCCATTTTGGATGATTTTGTTTTTTAAATTGGGTATTTTTTCAAGAGAAATTTAGATTTCTCGCTGGTTTCTTCAAATTTTGCATCGAAATCTTACAAAATGATCTGAATACTATTGTCCTCTTTCTTTCATAAAAAATCTATGAAAAGAAAACAATTCTCTCACTTCATGCCCAAGAAAGATTTGATACCACTTGTAGTGTACTTAATCCAAAACTTTAGAGAAATAAAATGATATTTAGTGAAAAAATCGAGAATACAAAGAAAAGAGAGATACAAATAGAGATCTATATTCACTTTCCTCTTCAAGGGGGCAACACTTATCTAGTGTGAAATGCTCTATATATTGCATGAACCTTGGAGGTGCTTGATACATAGGATGCCACTGATAAGGTTTTTTTGGACATATTTGTTTCCCCCTCGAGGTGGATTCTATTATTGAAAATTTTGAAGTTTTGTTTATAAAAATATCTCCCAAAAATTTAATACCCAATCAACTCCCACAACATTAATGAGATCAAATTGATTGCTAGTCATGTTAACAATTTACTTAATCATTGGGTATACATTTTGCTAGTGCACTTTGTTAAATCCTTTCATAATGAATATAGAGTACCTACAACTCATTTTCTCCTCTAATTGGATCACGAGTTTTACTTATAGATTTGTTTTGCATTTAATTGAATGGTTGATTGTATCGATAGCCCAATTGGCAGTTTGTTCGAGTTGTTGGTATTGTTTGTTATGCATTCACCTTCATAAAACATAGTTATGGAGGCCCCACATTTTACCCCGTTATTCCCATTTTGTGGATAACTAAAGAGATTATGTCTCAAGGCCCTTAGATTACAGATATGGAGTGTCGAGAGACTACATGACCAACAATACCCTTTGCCCAGATGGAAAACCCACTCACCACCACATATGATCATAATTTTGCAAATGAAATCCACCACACCAGCTGGTTTCCAGAAGGTAGTGGGCCTTGCTCCATGAGGTACAAGTCATTATTATGGTGAGCATCATTTCAATATTTAAGCCACTTGATTATGTTTTATCTTAGATTTCTCTATATTTCATGATATATGCTTGGACATTATGCCTTTTGCCCTGCTTCACTTTGTTGGTTGACATTGTGCCCTAGTAAGTGGTTTTCCTTGGCGATGGGTTTTCTACCGGGAACTCCCTTAATGAGCCATCATACCATTCCAAAGCATACTTACCACCTTCCATCATTATTCCCCTCCATTTCCTTATCTCTTGGGATTTTAGGGTGTATTGACCCAATAAGGGGTTGTCTTTCATTCTATGGGAAGAAGGGGCTGAAGGCCCAAAAGGGTTGATGTTGGGTTAAAGATAATAGCCTTATATAAACCTTCCATATGCTTCACCCGGGGATCACCCAAGAAAGAAATGAAACACTTATCTTTGAATAAAAGGGACCCAAAATATAATAAAGAATGCTTAAAGGGTTAGTTGAAGGAATATAGGAGGTCTCATCATGAGCCGACCTATCATGTACATGAATATCTAGTGGTATAACATTGTCATCATCTGGTCACCAAACTAGGGCAACGACTCTCAGTTGCATGGCTAAGAGAAAGGGGGTCTCATCATGGGCCAACCTTCTCATTTCCACTAGGTGTTTGTGGGTGACATTGCCATCATCTGGTCACCACGCTAGGGAAATGATCTTCAACCTCTCCTTATTCTATATTGAAAGAAAATAAAGAAACAAAGATAAAAGGAAATTGATGGGCTTGGAAAAAGTGCATTGCGGACGAAGGTACCACACACCCTCTACAAAGGCACCCATGAATGAGACAATATGACCCCCTGTATGTCATGATCCATATGCCCATTAAGTCTTGAACCCAACCACTTCATCCAATTACATGGCTTAGAAATGGATCTCTTGAAAGTTCTCCTTGACCTAGGACAAGATCTACCCAATAGGACACCTCGTCAACCCTCCCATACTCAAGTTTGACAAGTCACATAGTGTCTTTGAGAAATTAATTGTTTGATATAATGAGGTTTGATGCACATGCTTAGATGGATTATTTATTTATTGGATTCACTTATCATGATGTTATGACTTGAGATCCTTAGAGGGCATGCTCATTTGTCTTTGCAGGAACTAGTTGGTGGATAGTTTTGGGAGAACAAGCCTAGCTTGGGATTCCATGGGGATACAAGCCCATAGGTTGGATGCCAAGGACCTGCATGTTGGATGAGAGAGATAAGACTTGGAAGGCCTTTATGATGACTTGGATGACATATTCCAACCCTCACTTGCCAAACAGTTTTCCTAGAAGGGGAAAAATGTCCTATTTTTGAGCTTGACATCATGCTTGGGGGGCGAGGGCATGGTGGTGAGGTGCCACTCATTTGACACATGGATGTTTTGAGGAGAAGAGGGTCTTCACCATGATGAGAGTGCTTATATTCTTGACACGTGGCCTTTGGAGGCCTACCCATTCTTCTCCAACACCAACGACTTCCTCAAAGTGGCAAAATGTCCCCTAAAGGGGATACATCTTTCTAAAATTAGGGTTTTCTTATGTGCAAAAGTGAATTTTAAATGAATTATTTTGTAAATGGGGAAATATTAGGGCTGTTGATGCATAATATTGTGTTTTACCCCTTAATTGGTGGAAAATTCACCTTTGTGACATTTGTATAAATAAGAGATCATAAGATCTCATTTTAACATAATTCTCCCTCATTGTGAGAGGACTTGGTCTGAAATTTTCGCTACACTTGGATCTTTTTATCTCTCGTGCACTTGTTTATGGCTATATTGATGAATATTTGATGGATGGAGTCTATCTCTATCCTTGTATGATGTTTTCTAGATCTTATGGTGGGTTATCTTGGCATCTCTCTTGATTTTGGTATGGTCTTTTACTATTATGCTATCATTATTTTTCAAGTCAAGAATTGTTGTGCTAGGAGCTAGGTGGGAAGTATAAGGGTGTACACCCCCACCATAGTATTCATCATTTTATTCTTCATCTCATTGATTACACTATGGTTTTCTAAGATAAGTATAAGGGAATACACCCTCTTAGCTTAAACCATAGCTAGAGAAACTTCCCTCGGGAAGTAAAAGGGATTACACCCCCAAGGAGATAGATTCTCTAGATATTTGTTTATTTGAATCCATTAAACCAATATTAAAGGCACTATTCATACCTTTTTTCATTGGAGATATAAAATCATTGCCTTGGGAAACACAATTTTTGATCTTTTGAAAAGTTACTTGCTTGAAGTTGGTTTGCCTCATTGAGAGGAGTATTCCCCTACTGGGGCATCCCCTCTCTCCCATTACTTTTCTTTCTGTTAAAAATCCTAACCTACAACCATTAGGGCTGATCTAACCTAGATAAACTACTATATATAACTCCTAAACTAACCCTAGACTAGCTCCTAAATTTTGCTCACTTACTCTACTAACTAGGGTGCACCTTTTGGGCTAGTTCTTGGCAGTTTTTAATGGTTGATTTTGTTGCTGCATGCCATTTAATGTTACATCCACAAGGCTGCGATTTTTTGCATAAAATACATGTTTACAACAACCATCTTCTCTTGCTTCTTAAGTGCCATTTTCAGCCTATATTCATTGTTAATCTTGATGTTGATTTACTTAACTAGTTTAGATTGTTGAATGCTGATTTAGATGTTTTATTTTATAATATAAACCATCATATACTACTGAAAATTAGGGACATCAAGTTTAAATTTCTGATCCAATTAACATATATCATTTCAAAGTGTCTTTTCTTGTGTCTCGGGCAGGTACAATCATCCGTAGAAGTACTATACCTGTGGGGCAACAATTACTTGACTTGCAAGGCATATATTCCCACCTTTAATTCCACTTAGACTTGAAATCTAGGGGATTCACTTCATTTGATCTCCATCATTGACTAAAGAAGATCTTGATTGGTTCAAGGGACTCCCTGATAATCAGATTATGACATATGATACTTTTTCCATCTTATTTAAAAGAAGATGGTGGGACACTTGGTACTCATTTCAATCAAATAAAGAAAAAGGAGAATGAAACGATAAGGGAATTCATTTCCATATTTGATAGGTTGTACAATCAAATTCCAACAGATTACCATCCTACATCATCATCATTTCATCTCCTTTACATGAATTCTTTTGAAGGGAAGTTCCGATACATTCTTAAATATAAAAATCTCACATCATTGGCAGAGGCTAAATAATTTAGTATCGACATTGAAGAGAATCTCCTTGATTAAAAAATAGAACCTTTTCAGTACCCTCGTAACAAGACATAATAAAGTATGAAGGTTTCCAACAACAGTGTTCCTGATCTGATTTCTCTCCCGACTCGGAAGATAGACCAAATGAATACTCAGTTTTTCTAGGTGAAGGAAATGAAGATATACCAAATGAACCATATGACTACAGTGGAGAGAAATCAATCTGCTCCGAGACCTCAGTTTTCCAGACAACAAAGAGATGCCACCGGTTGGAAACCAAGACCTCAACAAGAGGCAAAGGCCCCAGATACTTTGAAACCTGTTGGGACAATTGATATATAAGCTTGGTGTCTTCCACGCCAAGAACCCCATAGGGAATATGAGTTCGCTCGATAAGATGAATATTATCCTGACAATATAAACTTCATGATTTGCAATCTTAGCAATGAACATGTTACTCAAGAATAGGTCAATGAATCCAGAATAATAGGAGAAAGAGAGGGGAGACTCTGAGCCTTAAGTAAATTGACAGATGATCATAAGAAGGAATTAAAGAGGAGGTAAATTCTAACCTACAGAAGAGAAAATGCTTCAACCCCTCCCCTACATCCTGACACTCCTCTTCCATCAACATAAAAGGTGGCTCCACCACCTCCACCGTCAGTATGTGAGTTGATTCCTAAGACAACTCCTACATATGTCATTCAGTTGAATATATATGTTACAAACATGTTTGGAATACTGAATATGACGGTCCCAATGATAGAGATATGTAATATCCATTCTGTAAAAAGGGAGGTTTTGAGGATATTACAGGTGCCAACCGATAAGGAGGATCCTCCCATCATTTTGAATACTATGTATCTCGATCAGCCAAAAGACAAGAACCCTCCCTTATATCTTTCATTAGGCATGAACGACCTCCACTTGAACAACTGCATGCTTGATTTAGGGGCCTCAACAAATGTCATATCTTTGAAGGTAATTAAACAAATTGGTTTGAAGACAACCCGACCTTATGGAAATGTATGTGGTATTGACTCCAGAAAGGTGAAATTCCTCGGCGTATGTGAGGATGTTGAGGTTTTCCTGATTGAATTTCCACATATCAACATTCTCACGGAAATAGTAGTGATCAACGTTCCAGATGCTTGGGGGATGATTTTATCTAGGAGCCGGTCTACTGCTCTCAGAGGTTTCCTTAGCATGGATCTCAACCATGCACACATTCCTATGGGGGATGCCACTTTTTCAGATACTATACAATCGAGAGAAAGCTGATAGACACGTGATGGATCCTGATGGTCTTGATTATTCCAACAAATGTGATTATGATGTACTCCCATAAACCATTTCTTACAGAAATATTCCCCTACGGAAAGGTGAACTTTCCCTTGGATTACAAGCCCCTAATACCAAGACAGAAAAATAAAAGTGGACACTTACATACCTAGTTTCGAAGTTTGTCCTCGCTTCTTCCTATCCGAGCTTGATCTCCAAACTCCTTAACGCAACTTGATACTTTCAATGCAATAGACAAAAAAGAGAAACAAAGAACTCCTACTCTACAAGATTAGATCAAACAAATTCATGTACAAATATTGAAGGAACAATAGACAAGCACATGCAAAAATACACAATCTTGAAGGAAATAGGCTAAGTATATTAAAATGAGAACCCAAAGATAATACTTACAAACATGGATGATGATGCAACGCTCCTCCAAGCTCTCCTTGTTCAGACCCTTGCATGAATCCAAAGATCATAAGTTTGAAATATATGTCTTTCTTTTAGAATCAAAGGTTTTATACCTCTAATATTTCTTCCCTTCTCCATGGAAATACCTCATTATATAGGATTTGGAGGCTTAACAACCATGGATAAGATCACTCACTAGATCCACTAAAATGGGATCTCCAAGATTTTTAGGGAGAAAATATCTCTGAAGGATTTTAGGTAGAAAATATCTCTCAAGGATTTTAAGGAGGAAATATCTCTCAAGATCCACTAAATTAGGATTTTGGTTTGAGAAAATATCTCAACCATCCATGATATTCTCAACGTCTCCTTGAGATTAGGAAACTAAATGTGAGGTGGATTCTCACACTAAATTAATTTCCTTTTTATGAATATTAATAAATAATTCATGTGCACATACTATTTTGACCTTCATATAATATATTTATCCTCCACATTGACTAGGGATTGTGACATATGTTATTTCATGGTGTCAAGGTGTATGTGACACTTAGCAAGGCGTGTATGACACTTTTACGACACTTGCGACACTTAGGGTGAGGTACTTAAGTGTGGGATTTTGGTGTGTAACACCATTGAGTATGATCCATCTGAGCTACCTTTTATGCATGAGGACTCCATATACACACTTTTTCCATGGACAGATCAATACAAAGACAAACTTGCAAAATACTATGGGAAGTGTCACACACCCAATCCCTTAAAGGAACATCTAAGGGATGGGGCATCGAAGTTTTCACTTTCTCTTGGTTCGTCTCCGGTCTCTCACTGAGAAAAAATCTCCCATTCTACTTATCCTAGGTTTACATCTCACACTAAGCACCTAATTCAGTTAGTGGAGACCTCCTTGTGACCTCGGGTTGAATATGAAGAGATAAAAGGTCCACTTAGCGAAGGTTTTGAGACTTAGACTTCATAAATATTTCCTGCTTCACCACACGACTTCCCCGAAGTGACGAACTGACGGAGTTACGAAGGGCCTTAATATTTCACCACGTGGTCAATGATCAATGGTCGTGATTTACTCCGGGACTCTGGGCTTCATGAATGCCAGAGGGTTAACACACTCACTCCTCCAGAGCGTCGGACTAGTGAAGTTGTGAAGGAGCCTGAGATTTCTCCACGTGGCCAATGACCAATGATCATGATTTATTCCAGGACTCTGGGCCTCAAGTCCTTACATGAATATACTCTATGCCCAAAATTTTTGGACTCCTAGAGTCCAGACTGCCGAAGTATCCACTATTGCATGGGATGACGTGTAATACAATTTTCACCTGTTAGATGAGCCCAACGCCAATATGAGTGGGTACCAAATTTTCACTTGTTTGATGAGCCCAACGCTAGATATGTGACAATATAGAGATTTACACATGTCCCCTACAAGAGGTGACATGTGTCATAGTCTAATGGGTCCGTGGGGTCTACATATGAACAAATCTAGGTGACACATGGCATACGTAACCTGGGTCCACATCACCTTGAGTGACGTCAGGATGCCACATCATCTTGGACTGATCTCTGCCCACCCCTTCGATCTCATGATCAGTAAGAGTCGATGTAGTCCCTGGGTCCACGACCTCCATTACTTTGGGGATTTAATAGGTTAAGTTCGATGACCGTAATTGAATCAATCATGGAGATTGATGGCTAGGAAGGATTGCAGTGTCTCGACTAGCGTGATGTTTAAACTTGTTGTCGAGTTCCGCAATGGGAGATGCACATTGACGGAGAGACCAATGGGTACCATCAATTTATGGACGGGTGATGATAGACAGTTGTTGGGGATTGTGGAACCAAAACTTATGCAACTGTTAACTCAACCTTTAGATCTCACAATAGCTCACTGCCATTGATATGTCCTTACTGAGATTCAATGGTGAGGACTTAATCAGACATTGATCCAATGATTCTCCTCAACAACTCCTAGATCTTAGGGATGTGGTGGCTTTGGAGTTGAGCCACCTCTAATCTCCAAAGTGGTCAACATTAGGTTGACCTCTGTAGGGATTCGACGGTCAGGGAAGCTCCCAAAGGATCCTTAGATCTACGGTTCCTGTTACTTTGCAGCTCCAGACTTCAGAGCTTGCAAAATCCTCACATCGTGAGTTCCCTGAAGAGGTAAGTCTCCAGACTCTCTAATCTAGCGCCAAGTTTCCTCATCCTACCAACGACCGAGATTGATTTCGGTGTTTGCAACTTTGGAGGTTTTCACATTTGGTAGGTTCTTTTCCAGGTTCCTCCAGAGTACTAAGTCTCTGGACTATAGGAATTCTTTCCATGTGTCTTCTCATCCGACTATTCTAATTTGATGGAAAAATTTAAACAGAGGATAAGTAGGGTCCGCGTGTTGCTCCATGACGCATTTCCAGTTGGTTGGGTAATCAAGTGTGGGATTCTTAGATCAACGACTGTGAGGAATCCCAAAGGGTTCGAAGATTGACGATCCACATTACTTTGGAGGTTCGACATTTAAGGGTTTTGCGTGTATCTCCAGACTTTCCCTACGGACCACGTTAGATCTATTGCCATGTGTACCTAGCATCCACAACTAGGATTTACTCCAGCTTGTAGAGTTCCAGGGAAACTCGTGCATCCCTATACCGCTAAATACCCAGACTTCCGGATAACCGTTGATCTGTGGACACGTATCCCTCCATTTTCAATGGTCCTGATTTACTTCATGACTCTGACATTCAGAAGTTTCAATGTTAGATCAATCATATTCTCCCCAAGTAGGACTTCGCCGAAGGAATTAATGCTTCCCTTCCTAAGTCTGACCTAATGGCTGAGAGGGATCCACACTGGATCCCCAGATCGAAAACCCTGGTCAATTCACGACTTCATCCTTCGACTGTTTTTGAGTATTGTGGAGTCACAAGTCCCGAAGTCCTAAAGTTGAAAGAGCTAGATCCTTTCGGACTAGCTCAGGGTTCCTAGGCCCTAGGTCACATGGATTCTTTGGGAAATATTGTGGTCTAAGTGCTAATATTTCTAGAAGAAAAAAGGTTAAGGACATGGGCATGATCCCTCGGTCATATGGGTGGATATTCTAAAGGGAAAACACCCTTCTCCCACATAGATGAAATTGATAGTACCTCTAAGGTGAATTCAAAGGATCGTCAGGACTTAGAAATTTCAGTCAATCCTACCCCAACTCTCCTGTGGATTCACATCCCATGACTCCCTAACAACTAAACTAAGATAACTCAAAGATCATAAAATATAACATTTTGGAGAAGCCAAAGAGAATTTTAATAACTCTTCAAATAATGAAGGACTTAACCATAAATACATACATCCATCATTGCATCCAATATATATATGCACAGAGTATGATAATACTTATCAGAAATGGAGAATGTGAAATGACTGCTGAAAGAGGTGAATGTTTCCTCCAAACCATAGGCACAACCACTCTTATAGGATTTACCACTAGCCACCTCTGAGCTAGACCATGATGCTCAGAGAGAGATTATTTCTCTTTGCTCCACGACAGTCAGAGAAGAAGGTTACTCTCCTCCTCCCATAGGGAATTGGAAACTGGTTTTCTCTACTCCAATAAAGGAGGTATGCACGAGTACTTCCTTAGTCACTCGTTAGCCTCATTGATAAGCTTGTAGCCAAACCCTTCCTGTGGCTTCTTTTAGTAAAAAATAAGCTTACTGCTCAACGTTTCCCTCTCAACTCCAGAGTTGAAGTATGCTCACTTTTCTTCTCTGTAGAGTGTTTTTCTCCACTCTACTATCTTAAAGATCTGTCTTTGACCTCGAATTACCTCCTTTATTTCCTCCCTCAACAAGGTTGTGTGGGTCCAAATCCCAATTCATGGTCACGCCCAGAAGCCTTACATATTGGTACCCTGCCTCATATCCTCATTAACTCTTGAGGATGGCCTTCCAACTACCAGCGTGACTGGTAATTCATTTCTGGGTCAGAGGACTATTGAACAATTACACCTAGTAGGTACTGGTCTGGTGAGGGCCATCTTAACCATTCTTGGTTTCCATTCACCATCTCTCTCATAGCATGCATGGTCTATCTTGGAAAACTTCCGCCCTTTCAATAGTTGTGCAACACATATCAAATTTCTATTAATAACAAAGAATTCATACATTGACCCTTTTATACAAAGGTTCATAAAATCTAACATTCACACACATTTAGTCCACCATAGTCTCTTGGCTAGTTATAGTTATATTTACAAACTGGGGGAAACAAGGGTATTACAGGAAGAAGCTAGGGTCTATCCAAATTTTGAAGAATGAATATGAGAAAAATGAAGAAATTGTCAAAGATACAGTCCACAAAAAGCTTTAGTGAAATAAGAATACACCTTGCATCAATTTCAATGAACAAAGCCTTGTGCTCATGTGGGAAAAAATAAAGGGCAAGCCCAGATATGAACATAACGATAAAAATTCATGGCTTGTCCCTTACATAATCAAGAAGAAGTCTAACAAAGAAAGGTACTATCTGACAACATTAGACGAGAGAAATATGGCACTACCAGTAGATGGGTCTCTTCTCCAACCTCACATCCAG
>SNQJ01S0050738.1:191878-201961 GCA_010110895.2 Picea sitchensis | reverse complement strand
CAATCGATCCATAGTCTGTCAAATGGTGGCAACTTCTCTCGTGCACAAATCCCTTTCACAAATGGTTCCCAAGACTTGAGAAGACCATTCAATGTCACATTCACCAACTCTATGTCATCAACTACCTCACCAATGGCTACAAGTTGATCACGAATATGAGTGATGCTCATGTGGTAGCTAGCAACTGTATTTGATTTGGACATCTCAACAGATTGAAGTTGGTGCCTCAAAATCAACTTCCGGTTTGTATTCTCGCTTTGGTATAGGCGCACCAAAGCATCATACATATCCTTTGTTGTCTTCCTCTCGGAAATATGAGGAGTCAAGTGATCCTTCACAGAATCCAACAACACTTGCTTGGCCTTCACTTCCCTCTTCCTATGGGTTGCCAATTCTTGTGGATCGTTGGGATCTGAAATCACCATCTCAACATAATCTTTGAGATCATCTTCTTCCAAGAGAAAATGAGCCTAGCCTTCCAGGCCCGGAAATTAGTGGCCCCATCCAACCTTCTTCCACTCTAAGACTGCTCACCATTGTGACCTTCCTAGAACAAAAAAATCTGTTGCAACAAAAATCTGCAGTAACAGATCTGCAGTAACACCAATCTGCAGCAGCTTGTGGCTCAAGAGATGAATCCCTCTCTCTCTAGAGCCTATGCTTTGACACCATGTCAAATTTTCCGGGGCAATTCAATGCATTCAATTTCAGATCTGAAAATTACTTCCAAGTGACCTCAAACAGTAAACTGGGGTTGTTATCACTGAATAATTTTACATTGAAATTATGACAGAAAATTACAGCGGAAACACAGATCAGAGAGAAATCATTCGTACATGACACAATTTTTTGTTCAGTGAAATTTTCTTATTGAGAATTTCTGAGGACAAAAACAATCCTCCAACAAAATTACAACTTTCAGCAAATTCCGTAAAAACCGTTCCAACTTGCAAACCTGTTGACGTCACTTGAACAACTGCTAACGTCACCTGTATGAACCACTGATGTCATATGTACGAGCTGCTGATGTCACCTTTAGGGACTGTACGGACTGTTGACGTCACCCACACGTGCGGTCTGTTTCTCCTCTTCCTCTCACACGTGTGGCCTCCTCTCCTTGGCTGAAAAATAGAGAAAGAATGTCCAGAAACCCTAGGCCAGATTCGCCAAAGTGAAGAATTTCCTTTGCTGAAATTTTTCCCTCAATCTCCATGGCACAAGTGCTCACTCACTTATGCCAACTCCATAATGTCACAACGAGATGTGATAAGTGTCTCCTCACATTGCCTCTCCTTTTATAGGAGTTTAATGAGTGAATTTAGGAACCCCTTCTAAACTCAACATTAAATTAGAATTGTTTATTCCTCCATGTGGGTATGAAGTCCCAACATGTGGGTGCGAAGCCCTAACCAAGCCCCAACTCAATATACTCGGGGTTTTCACAAAATGAAAATGCAATGTGAGTGCCAACAATGATTTCCACATGCTTGACACCAAGGCCAATTTCGGAATACCTCCTGATGCTACAAAACATCAACAATATCCAACCTTCCTTCCGTACAACCTTTAATACTAGACAAGGCTCTTTGATAATCGCAGCTCTTTGATAATCGCATAAAAAAGAACCATTGAAGCGCACAACTTATCTAGAAATTCTCTACCACTGTATATTGCCAGTAGTTAGTGATCTCTGTTCAGAAAACAGTCAAGCAATCTATTCAACATCGAATCACCTATAGATATCCTCAAAACTAGCAACATTCAATGATCTTGATTTATGGCGCTAAAAGAGGGCATCAAATCAACAATAATGTGGTCTCAACAATTTTTGATAAGCTATCTCCATCGACCCAGTGCCTCGAACTCAAACTCAGCCATATACAAAAACGATTTCTCAAAGCAATCAAGGCACATATGTAGGGTATGAGCACTCATTTTCAATCATTGTCTAGTTAAACAGTTGGAATAACTAGTAGAATTCTTCACTTGGTATATCCATTAGAAACATCTCCAGATTGATTTATCCAAGCCACACAGATTTAAGCTCTTAAAGATGTACACTCGATTTGTAGTACGCCATTTTTGGATTAAAGAAATTGAACTATAATGATCAATCAACTCTGTCAATAAAATCCATACCTCTGTCAATTTTCACATACACCTCCATGTGACTAATTTTCAGATCTGAAAATTGCTTCCTAGTGATTTAACAATGAAACCCTAGCTTTTATCACTGAACAATCTTACACTGAAAATTATGACTGAAATTATAAGCAGCAGAAAGACAAAAGATCAGAGATGAATCATCAACACAACTGTGACACAAATTTCTGTTATGTAAACTTTATCAAATTGAGGAAATCTGAGGGCAAAACCAACCCTCCTGGTCAACACACTTTGACCAAATCTGAGGACAACCTTGTCCACCTCAAAACAAAAAAATCAGCAAAATATAACCTTAGCAAAATTACCTGGAAAAAATCTGCTTAGTTGCTGCCACTGTACGGCCTGCTGACGCCAGTCATACGACCTGGTGTGTCTTCCCAGAAACTCACATGTGCGGCCTGTAGAAACTCTCACACGTGAGGCTATCCTTCTCTGCTGTACGACTGTCACACGTGCGGGTTGTATGGACTGTTCCGTACCACAAGCGTGGCCTGTCCGTATTGTTTTCCTCGGACATGTGAGCTGTACAATCTGCTCACACGTGCGGCCTTTCTCTCTCTCCTTGTATGGCTGCTTCTCCTCCTCTCACACATGTGGTCTCTCTTGACTGCGAAAATCAGAAGCCTTGGCTAGAACAGAAACATAAAACACCAAGAACTCTAGGCTAGATTGGCTCACAATTGCAAAATTTCCCTAGCTGAAATTTCCAAGCTCCTAGCAAAAGTGCACCCTCACATATACTAACTCCATTATGCACAATGGTCAAATGTCACAATGACATCTCCTTTATATACAAGTCCAATGAGTGAGTTTAGGATCCCTTCCTAAACTCAACAATTAATTATAATATTTTAATCCTCTTTGTGGGTGTGAAACCTCTTCATAAGCCCACAAAGCCCATCAACTTGCCCATGAGGCCCTAGCCTCATCCCGGGGCCAATTGCACTGAAACAAAAGGCTAAACCGATGCCAATGAATATTCCCACATGCCTGGTACTTTGGCCTCTTGTGGAAATACCTCCTGAATCTACAATAAACAACAACCTCAAGATTCTTGCTCACCTTGCATCAACATTATTTGTTTTCTCCTGGCATCAAACTCTTGTTCAATACTAAGTTCACGCTTCAAATAACCTCAAACTCAGGGAAAGGCATCATAGTGGCTATTGCAGATATGGCCAACATGTGTAAAGAATCAACTCTGTGAATAAAATCCATACCTCCAGATTTATGCTCACCTTGCATAAACATTATCTGTTTTCTCCTTACATCAAACTCTTTTTCAATGCCAAGTTCACTCGTCAAATAATCTCAAACTCAGGGAAAGGCATCATTATTGGCTCTTGCAGATATGGGCAACATGTGTAAAGAATTAATAACAGGCCTACATTGTTCTTTTGATCTTTTGATCATATGAGGCTCTGATACCAATTGAAGAAATATAATGAACAATTAAGAATTGAGACCAAGAAAGAAATTGGCGAAAAAGGCCTGAAGCCAGTCCATCATATTCACATAATTATGTACAATAGATAGTACAATAATCATTACCACCAAATAATAGTGAACTCTAACACATAACTAAGTACTTAGGATAAAGTCTATATCCCAAGATACACATGAAGGTGGCTAAAGACTTAGGACTGGGAGCCAAAAGGCTAACACGGTTCAGACTGATTCACAGTTGGAATTGACCGAGGGTTAGACTTGGATTGAACTGGGACCAGATCGGAATTGACCAATGAACCAATTTATTAAAAAAGATAAAATATGAAAATTTTAGTAAAAATATATAAATTTATGTACATCAATGTAAATCCAAACCATTCGATGGTGCTGATGCCTTCCTATAATAAATATATTAAATTTTATAAACATATAAAATATATATGTTTATATTAATATACATGAAACATAACTTATGTAACAATATATATTTATATCATATAATAGATATGTTATAAAGCATATAAATTTATATATAAAAAAATAACATCATATAAAAAAGGTTTCTATGTTAGATTAATGCATTGATTACTTTGGTGACTTTAACCTTCTATTGACCTGTGCAGATGAGAGAGATTCCATCCCTAGACTAATGTGTAGAGGCAACCATTCTAGCGATTAATGGCATTTGATGGCCACCAACACATGATAGATAGAGGGCACATTTGCCAGGCACATTTGGTGGAGGGCACATTCATTGGGCACATTCGACGTAGGGACAAGGACCAAACTAACTGCTTTGGTACGAAATCAATGTCTTGTCCAGTATTGGCCTTGGGGTTGAACCAACCAAACTGGATGGTTCTGGTTTTGGTTTGTTTGGTTTTTAAAATGATGGGTGGGACCAGCAATGGTTTTAGGGGGGGAAACAAAAAATTAAGGGAAAAAAAGAACCCACCCTCCCAAACCCTAAAATGGACAAATTTTACATATTTGGTGGCCAATGGTTTGGATATATATAATTTTGCATATTTTATGTATTTGCTAGTGACTGGTTAACAATCTGGCTCAAAGTCAAGTGCCAATCCAGTTCTGGTTTCGTACCGGTCTGATCCTCAGTCGTTTTTGGTTCCAGTTTTGATAATTTTGGTTGGAACTGTTATCCCCGATATCTAGGGATAACTAGGAGATCATGTCTCGAGGCCCACATGGTCCTAGACATGGAGTACGAGAGCAGATTGACTTGAGCATGGCCCTTGTGAGGGCCCACATATTTTCTTCTTCTGAAGCCCGGACTTGTCACTTGATTGACCTCCATCACTCTGCGGCTTGGGCTTGCATGAGAAAAGGCTCTTGCTTCATGAGGTAATTGGTCAGAATTATCATGGTATGTGTCATATTTGATCATTATAACCTTCTTATGTAATACATTAGATCTCTTCACGTTTGAATAGCTGCTTGGATCTTACACTAATCCACTTGACCATTGTTAGGGAGTGATTGATTGGGTAGCTTAGCAAAGTTGGTATTCATGGGTTTGGTTAGCCACCAAAGGGGGGTTTGAAGAACCATCGTTCGCTCCTTTCATATTATAAACTGCGTCGCAAGCCAGCTCGTCTATCCCATTCCCCTAGTCAGCCATTAGGATGACCATCAGGGTACATCTTGTCTTGTGGGAAGAGAAGGGCTAAAGGCCAGGGGTATAAGCAGCTGGTAAAGATAAAATACATAGGAAAAATGAAAACCTAGAGATGCTTAGCCGAGGGGATCCCCGAGAAGGAATAAAAAGCCTCATAAAATGAGGACCCTAAGAAAATGATAAATAAATAAACAGACCTAACCAAAGAGGATGGGAGGTCTCACCAAGAGCTTGACCCATTATGATCATAGAGTATTTAAGCGGTATGGCATTGCCATCATCTGGTCGCCAAACCCGAGGTCTGACCTTTGGTTGCATGGCCAAAGGAAGGGAGTCTCATCACGAGCTGACCCTCTCGCATTTCAGCGAAGATACTAGTGGATAGCAATCATTTCTGGCCACCAAGCCAAGGCGGTGTCCTCTTACGTCCAAGGCTTGTAGTAAAAATGCAAATAAAGAAAGATAAGGCAATAGGGCTTGGAAAAATTGCATCCATGGCAATTCTGACTAGCCTCCCTACAAAGGCACCCATGAATGACACCAACCTAGGTCGACTGACTAGACACCCTAAGAGCCACAACCGTCCATGTTGTACATGGTTGAATAACCGCTACTTGAAACTTTCCATTCCTTGTAGGTATTAGCCCAATAGGAGTTGCTCTTTACTGGTTTCCCTTGGCTTTTGTATAGTGGGTTTGTATACAATGTCTTTGAGCTCTTAGAAGATTGATAGGGATATTATGCATATAGTTGATAAATTTAATGATGAAATGTGATTTACATTGCTATGATGTCTAAATTTGATGAGCCCACAGAAATGCGTGGCTTTGATGTCGCAGGATCATACGCGGCCGGGCCAGTGCAGGAAGGATTGGTGCATGGGAGATGGTCAAGCTCCGGACCTCCAAGAAGCCCATTTGACACGTCCAGATGGACGTTGGATGGCGGGCGGAATGAGTTGTGACAAGCCCTTACCGCAGGAGAAGAAGAGGGCGTAACCCTCATGGACGTTTGGCATAGATCGCTTGGCTTATGGGGATCATTACACAGAGATGGGACATGGACCTTGATGGGCAAGACGCCACCAGTGATAGTTGGACGATTTCTGGGGCATGTGGCGGCGTGCTAGGCTTCTTGGGCCGCTGTGGACGAGGTTGCTGGAGCGCCAGGAAGGGCAGCGTTTTGCTCATTGGATGGTTATCATTGCCACAGAAAGACTAGCGTCTCCCTAAAGGGGCTTGACGCCTTCATTTATGCTCATTTTGGTATTTTAGCATGTAAAAAGTGACAAATTAATTGGATAATGCAATGTTAGCCTTGTGGCTATTTTGTTGACCTATTTTGTAAATTGAGGTCATTAATCCATATAAATAGAGGGCGTTTTCTCCTCATTTGAACATAACATAACTTGCTCTCATTTGAGGTGATTCTGGCTCTTGTTCTTGGCTTTTTGTCTCTTGGGTGTGGCGTAACTTCTTGGAAGGATTATTTTGGCAAGAAGTGGTGCTATTGCTCATTGGAAAGGTTTACAACTAGGGTGTGGATTGGTTTCTTCATGATCTTGTAAGTGTTTTTCATCAAAACTTCTTGAGTGAATGGTTGTTGTTTAACATTTGCATTAATTGTTATCTTGTTATTAATTTCTTGATCCTTGAAACCCTAGGAGCCTACACACCGTGGGTTGAGGCTTCATGTCCCCCATGAGTAAAGCTTAAAGCCATTTGATTTGGAAGGTTTAAGCCTAGCCATAGCTACACTATGCATCTCTTATCTTGAGCTAGTTTAGAACACAAATTGAAGAAAGAAGAAAGTATAGTGTAGCTATGGCTAGGCCTAATTGAATTTACACCTAGGGTTACTTCTAGGGTTTTGAAAAGAAGCCTTGTATTGAGGCAAGCACTTTTGACCATAGATTTTATCTTCTAAGCTAGCCGTTTTGCCAAGAAAGTCTTGGCAAAGAGTGAAGTTCTAGGCCTAGCTTTGGCTACACTTAGATAAAATCTTTCCTTCTTAGGGTTTAGGGTTGGTAGCCTTGCTATGGCAACACCATCAAACCCCTAGCTCTCTTGTCTTTAAAGTTTGAACCAGCCTAAACCATTAGTCACATCTCCATTGACTCCATTAACCCAAGGCACTAGTCAGAAACCCTTGCTTGAGCTTGTTATGCCTTAAAATCTCTCAAACTACTCTAAGTTACCAGCCCTAACTAACTTAGCGTCTAAGCCTAGCTAGTTTTAAGACTAACCCCTAAGGCGATGGCGTTTGGCCTAAATTGGAAATTTGTTTGGATAGATAGGTGCGGCCTTGTTATCTCTAAATAGCCATGGAGTTGAATTACCTTTTTCCTGGTTGAATTTGTCCAAAGCGTCCATCTTTGGCTAGCTAACCTGCGGACAACAAAGTTTATATAGGTAACGTCACACCCTTTTGATTTCTTGCTTATGATTTACCCAGCGTTTAACACTCTTCACCTATTTTGATTGGCATTAGGTTATTAAATGCATATAGCTGATTTGATAAAGCGTTTCCTCTTTTGTCATCTTTTTGACCTATTGAATTAAGGCTGACGTCATACCCAACTGCAGAAATAATATAGGTGAAGCAGCTGATGTGTATATGAGGTGATTTGACATATTTATTGCATTAATGAAGTAAATACAAAGGTCTAATATTGAACATTAAATGCTTATTACCTCTTGATGTACTTATTGAAAGTGATTTTAGTCTTTGTTTGATAATCGGTAACCGTCAATAATTAAATCATATACATTTGAAGATAGTCATAGATTATGAAGTACTAACCCACTTTGCGAGAGCACATATTCTAGTTGTATAACCCACTGCGAGCACATATTCTAGTTGTATTTGTCTTGTCTCGCAAACAGGTGCATCTTCAGTGGATATTTCTCCCTGACTATCTCTTTTGGGCAGCAATCTGTGAAGGGGAACTTCTTTGACTTGGTCCATTACCCTGTAGTTTTTCATTTACCCAGATTGCCTTAGGGACGTCTCCCTTGGTCTAGCCCTCCTAAATAGAAAGAGCTCCCCATCGAGGTGACAATGGGTGGGGAAGCTCCTGTTACGCCGGTTTCAAGCCTTGACTCAAGCTCTCTAGACCTTTCCTACAAACCGTGCGATAACAGGAACAAAACCTCCCATAACAATCGTCCTTTTGCTCCTTTTGTGAGCACTAAAACAACTATTAATGCTGAAGACAATATCAAAATGTGGGCTATGCTTCGTAATCCAACTAACATAAAGTAAATTTCTCTATATAGTACAAACTAGTGACATAGTAGGCATCCCTAAAGAACAACCTATTACCTCTCATCTGAACTTGCACACTTCCCTTGCCTTCAATTCTGTGTTCTTTTCCGCGACTCAAGCATCATTATCAGAGTTGGATCTGTCCTGAATGTTATCGCGCAATCTATACTTGCCCAAATCCTAAAGGAAAGTAGGCTTAGATTGACGTAACACGGAGGTAACCCTATCACTATCAGCCCAATAGGGTACCTCGTCCTCTTTAGGAGGAGGAAAACCTCACTCCAAAGGAGACATCCCAGGACCTAGTTGGTTGATGAAGGGCAGAAAGACATGGTGAAAACCCACCCTTCTCTCTAGGTCACTCAATAGAAGAAGTCACTTGGGTAAAGTTTAAAGGGACAAGGGAAAGTGAAAGTGGGTTTTTACCCGCCCTTTACCAATGAAACATCAAACATTAGTAGCAACAATTATAATAAATGACTTCTTAAACAAATTATGTGCTGCCAGAACAAGTTATTATACAATAAAGATGAGATTATAGTAGCAGCAATGTATCTTGAAAGTTGCAAGTTATGATGACAAGGAAAATATACAAGGGTCTTGCAAACTTGATAATGCTTTGTCACTCACAATTTTCAAGATAAATACAAGTCAATAAATGACTTGAAAGGGGCTGTCAAAGTGTTTATAACAGCAGCAATTCAATAGCTAGAACAGCAGCAAACCACTTCAGAAAAAAGTACTTTTCTAAGGCAATACCACACACCTTTAGCACTTAATGATAGTAATTTGCCTAGCACAAGTTTCTGGGTAGTTTTGTAGTTAGCATGGGCTGATAAGGGCTGCAACATGTGGCTGTAGCAACAGTTACAACAGCAGCAAAGTAATTTATAACAGCTTCAGAAATGCACCTTTAGAATAGTAGCAAGGATAGTTTAAAGCCTCAAAGTGATTGTGCTTTGGCTTGTGCAATTTCTGGGTTGGTTTACTTAGTTAGTAGGCTTGAAAAAGCTGCTAAGAAGAGGCTGTAACAGTGATATTAGCAACAACTAACTTAATGGTTAGTAATCTATGCTAGGTTGGTAAATTAGTAGAGTATGAAGTGAAAGAGTTTGAGTTGAGTCTTGTCAAGAAGTAAGAGAAGAGGACTAGTGCCTTCAAGGGTAATGGAGTCAAGGAGGGCAGCTTCTTCTAAGGCTGCAAATTAATGATGATGCACAAAAGTCTAAGAGGGAAAAAGTATAGGAGTAGTAACTTAAGTCCTCCTAGACTTTGACCTCAAGAGACAAAATGCTACTGTGCAGGCAATTCTAGGCCCTAGCGCCTTGCTCTCCTTAGTCTTTTTATGGAGTAAAACTTATGCAACAATAACCAAGTACAAACCCTTAGAGTGATAGCAATTTAGGGCTCTAGGGTTTCACCAGTTACTAGATCAATTTAGTGAAAAGCTTGGCAAATAAAAAGTAAGAAAGTAGCAACTTAAGTTTCTTACTTCAAGCATTAAATACACCATGCAATTTCATAATCTTGTATGAGCAAATAAAACCATACAATAAACCATTCAA
>SNQJ01S0050738.1:155263-191271 GCA_010110895.2 Picea sitchensis | reverse complement strand
TCATGGTGACATCCAGGGCCCTCAAGGGCTAACGTCCATGTGGGAAGAGCAAGGTCCCCTGGGTCCAGGTCTGCCAAGGTGCCTCCAAAGGCAGTGCCCTTCTTTCTCCTGGTGCAAATCTTCAATCTCTTCTTTACCCCTAGCTGGGGTTTCAAGTTTCAACATCCATCTGTGGGCTTTATGCCCCCATGAAGGTTTGAGCTAATCATTCCCTCATGTGTACATGTCCACCGGGCAAGGTCCTGCAACAACAACAACTACGCCCTCCAGGGGTTCATAAGTCACAGGGATCATAGCATGTAAATCACATCCAATAATTTAATTACCCAAATATGTGCATCAAACCCCCTTTAACCCAGACAAGTGTTCAAAGACGTTATGCAATTTTACAAGTTGGGTTTGGAGAAGGTCTTAGGGTGTCCTATTGGGCTAACCTCTCTTAAGTTTGGGATGTTTCCCAAGTGGGATCTAGTCCAAGTCATGTAAGTGTATGAGGTGGCATGGGGTAAATATTTGGGTATGGGATGCATGTAATAACAGGGAAATGTAAAGTCTTACCTGTGGGTGCCTTTGTAGAAGGCGAGTTGCACCTTGTCATAAATGCAATTGTTTCCTAGCCCATTCATTGCCTTTTACTCTTAGCTTTATTTCTTTTTATCTTTTGCTCTTGTGCTTCAAGGGAATAGTTGAGGGCCACTGTCCTGGCTTGATGACCAGAGGTGACAATGTTATCCGCAAACATTTCACAGAAATGAGAAGGCTGGCTCATGATGAGACCCCCTTTCTCTTGGCTATGCCACCAAGAGCCACTACCCTAGCTTGGTGACCAGATAGGTGGTAGTGTCATACCGTTACATGCCCATGGTCATAATAGGCCGACTCGTGATGAGACCCCCTATCCATCAACTAATACCTTGAATGTTTATGTTATCTTATGGGTCCCCTTTTCTTACTGTGAAGCTTTTCACTGCTTTCTCAGGGATCCTTGGTTGAAGCATCTCGAAGGTTTCAACATTGGATTTTAACTCTTGCCCCAACTACTTTTACCCTCTGGGCCTTTAGCCCCTTCTTCCCACGAGGTAAGGTACGACCCTTCCTAGTGTAGCCAATCCCAATGCCCAAACAAGGATAGGGGAGATGAAAGGAATAAAGATGGAAAGTGGTAAGTACAGAGGGAACGGACGATGAATTTTCACAGATCCACCCAGTAGCAACCCATCCTAAAGGGAAATCAACTTACTAGGGCACCATGTCACCCTTCCAGGTATGAACGAGGAAAAAAGCATAATTTCCAAGCAAACGTCATGAAATGAAGAAGGATTCAATACAACATATTCAAGTGCTTCAAAAATCAGAGTGATACATACCATGATACCCGAACTCATTACCTCATTGAGCAAGACTCACTGCTACTTCAGGACTAGGCTAGTGTGATGGATACTGCTGCTGGTGATAAGTGGACTGCACTGAAGAAAAGAGGGGCCCTCCAGGGCCATGCTTAAGTCGTCTGGCTCTCGGTACTCCATGTCTAGGACCTGTGACTCGTGAGCCTCGAGACGTGATCTCCTTAGTTATCCCTAGGCTAGGGGATAACACTGAACAAAATCAATATACCAATTTTTCCGATTAAAAAAATGTTGGGATGCATCTGAATCAGTATACAAGTCTGCTTCGTTTCCATTTGGTCCTTTACTACTCGCGTGAAACACATAAAATTCTTCTTCCTCTTTAGATTCAGCTACATTGGCTTTCTTTCTTCTGACACTGATCTTCGGAAGAAGGCCCTTATGTTTTTCGTCCCATTACCCTACAAAACTTGGCCTTATGTCCTAGCTTGCCACAATAAAAGCACTTAATGGSTCTCCCGGGTTTTTGAGTATCTGAATCAGCACTCTTGTTGCTTGCCATCTTCATGGTTTCCTTTCCCCTTGAACTATGTTTTTAAGGCCACTTCTGAATCTCCATTCACATTGTTGCTCCTGAACTGCTTCTTCCACCTATCCTTCTGCAAAAGTTCATTACTGAATTGCTCAAATGTCAGATCAACATCTCCAGAGTTTATATTCAAGGTCTCAACAAAATCTTCTTACGAAGGTGGTAGGATTTTTAACATAGTTATGAACATGTCTTCTTCAACTTTTCTATCAGTGGTTTTCAATTGATCTCTAATATCTTTGATTTTCAACAACTGATCCTGAAGAGATTTGTATGCCTACATTTTTTTAACATCCCAAAATATTGAAAGCATTATCACCGTCTTGCGCTTCAGGCAGCCTATCATCAGTCATGGAGAGCCTGATCAGCACTGCAGCATCTTAATTTCTTGCATCATACTCACTTGAACATCTTCATTTAGTGTACTTCTCACATCCTTTCCCAAGGCAATACTGTGTAAGCACCCATATTCAAAAATCACAATCACCCTGTGTTTCCTTGTGGTAAAACTTTTACTGTTAAACTTCTTATTACCTTACAACTTGATATGGATAGAACAGCCAGTCACAAAATTTTAAACACACCAAACAGGTCTGAATTCTCTACTAGTACAAGGTGATTCACAGTCCTGCTTTCCCACACCAATGCAATCGGGTATATCCAAATTCCATATTGCTTGTACTGATTTTAATAACGGCCCTACTACATTAAAGACTTCATCAAACACTGTCCCTCTAACTACTCCATAAACAAAAAATAGTATACAGAGCTACTTGCCAGTCACTCTGGAAGATTAGGTTTTCAGTTCCGAAAGACAAATGCAGTCTCGACTCTCACTCTGGCACTACACTTCAAGATTAAATCTCTCCATCCAAATGCAAATACTCGAAACATATTGAATTTGAAGTCTCTTCAGAAATAAATCTCAGATTCAAATTCACTGTTCTAAAGTTATAAATACGGCTTGAAATCAGAATTCAGAGTTACTTTTAACAAATATTTGTCTTGGTATCTTGATTGGTCTGTTCTCTGTTGCCGTCTCGGTTTGGTTATGTTGGCTCCCTTTGTGCTTAGGTTGGCTTCTCTCTGGCTGGTTCAAACACTCAGCACTGTCTGGCAAACATGTTGGCCCCTTTTGCTGTATTTTGGCCCCAAGGTCAGTTCCTATCAGTAATACCCTAGGTCGGCCCCTCTTGGCGTTTCTGTAACTGAAATTCAACCCTGCCTGTAAGAAAGCTGTCAGGCTTTGTAACAGTGTTCCCACCAAACTCGAACTCAGGCTACGGTTGGTGCCAATTCTGTTCCACTTCCAAACAACAATGATTCTGCTCCAAACAAGTATAATAACACTTTATTCTGTAACATCATGTGATCATTAATATTTTCCACAGTGGGATCGATGCTTTCTAATTCTCTTTCCACTTTCCAGAATTCTTTAAATATTTTTTTATCCTTGACTTCATAAATATATTATTCGCCATCAAAAATTGATACTTTGTCATCCCAAACTTCCAAAAATGCAGAGAAACATCCCAAGGTTGGCTTGCCCTTCTGTCCAATGTCGGCTTGATGAGTGTTTGCAGTCCCTCGGCGTCTTTTCTGATCATAGAAGTGTCTTGGCTCATTCGCCTGCTTCCTTGGCTTCTCTTCATGGTGACTCTGATACTATGTTGGATTTTACACACACAAGAACATAGGCAGGACTACACATAAGAATAAGAGAGATAATAGATTGCTTGATTATTGAATGATGCGATGTCTCATTACATAGTAGAAGAGAGCGGAGTATGTTATGTAGCTCCCAAATACCTAGTCTTTTAATGACTACATTTATTAAAGCACGATCACATCACTTTGTTATGTAAACTTTATTACATGTCTAAATCATGTCTAAATCCTAAATCCTAATTAAGACTATCATATCTAAGTTATATCTAGATTCTAAAGTATGCCTAAATTTCTAAATCCTAATTATGACCATTATATCTAACAGAGGAGGTCTATACCCATGGAAAGAAGAGGAATTTGTGGGATGATTTCTAAGATATTTTGGGGAATTTATTTGTATACTGTGTTTGGCCTTGTGAAAGGTTTGCTGTTTGAGTCTAATGGAATATTTGTTATCTAAATCTTTGGTTTATGGTGTGTATGTGGGGTGCATTGTTGAGGCTGAAATTTTCCTTTCTCCATCACTTTTATGCTTTTTTCAAATGGAAACATTATGAATCCATGGAACAGATTAACGAGGAAGATGTGGAGTGTATTTTGTGGGAATGAGAGCTTCTTTATGCATAGCCAAGAAGTATCCAGGATCTTTGGCAAATAACCTTATCAAAGATATTGTCCAATGTCTTACCTTTTCAAATAAGTCCCCTAGAATATGGTTTTGAACATAGTTTGTTTTACCTTTAGGCAATCTATTGCTAGTACAGATTGCCAGGTTTCCTGTAGGTGCAGAAGATATACTTCTTAAGTAGCTTTGCTAATCTAACAAAGATACTAAATTCTAATCCCAGAAACAGTACACCTTCATCAGAAAATTTTGGATGTCAATCAGTTTGTGGTCTAGAAAATATCTCGTTGTTATTTGACTTCAAGGTTAGTTTGAATGGATCATGTGATTCCTGCAGGGCTTGGAGTATGCGATGATGACAGGTGGAGATGTAGCTCCATTAGGTTCAGAGGCTGTCACAAAGATTCATCAACTATTTGATTGGGCTACAAAGTCTAAGAAAGGCTTGTTACTCTTTATTGATGAAGCAGATGCCTTTTTATGCGAGTAAGACCTTCCTTTGCTGTTTTTCTTTCTTTTTGTCTTTTCATGTTTCTTTTAAACAAATGAATGTAATTAGCTGTATATAATATGTCCCAAGTTGAGCAAAATTCTTGTTTAATTTTCCTTCATGTTAATAAATTTGTTGCTTCTTACATGTAGTTGTAAAAAATAGAAATGATGTCACAAACTGATGCAGTTAAGTTTTGTAGATTGCTTACTTGTTCTATATTGTATCTTTTCTACTACAGAATGTGTGCATACATCCCACATTGAATCTCCTAAGGTTTCGTCAGTTGTTTAAGAGTGCTAACTTGCTATGGCATCGTCTTGCTAAAGTGCAGAGTGATTTTGACACAAAACGCTTTTTTAAGGCATAAAGAAGAGTGAGAACAAGGATTTAGCTTCTTTGACCATTATTGCACAAGTGCAGTGGTTTTTCATGAGTGATGCTGTGTATGTGTGCACGTGTGTTATTGATTTGTACATTGTTGTGTAGTCACAAGTGGTTATAATAAAGTTGCTCTGATCATAATTTTGTTTTATTTGTAACACTGATTTTTATATTGTAACTGTTATTTCCTGCGATTGACACTTATCAAAGAACATTGTGGTGATGCTCCCATGCCTTTAGCATGCTTTATTGCTTCCTACTATCTTAGAATTCCATAGAAAAGAGAAGCAGTGCTTAGCTTGAATAAAGCGAACTTGTGTTCGTTCAACTCCAAAGGAATGTGTTCTTTTTCTTTTGTCATCTTTTCAGTAATGAATGTGCAGATTGAAATGCAACAGGTAGTTTTGGTGGAGCCTCATGTTAGCCTTGTTATCTGTGTGCTTTATGTTCTGAAATCTCTGGTAGGTGCATCTATGAGATACTAGAATAGTGTAGATGTGGGTGTTGTTAATGCAAAAGCTAAAGCTGCAAGGCAGGTAATTTGTGATGTCATTAAAATGAAATGCTTCTTTCTTGGTTGGTAATGTGTAAAGATCATTGCATATTGATATTGCAGTATTTGTACGCTTATATCTACTTAACTTTCTAAAATTCTTGAAACAAACAAAACTAGCAAAATGTCGATGATCTTAAAAATGATAGCCCATATGATTTGATAGAAAATGATGTTTAGGTATCTTTTACTAAATTTGGTGAAAGTTGTCACTGGATATCTGCTTTAGTGTTTTATTATATTCATGGTTGCAGTTTTTATTATGATAATAATCCCAAATTTATGAAAATACAGACGGAACAGCACATACATGAGCGAAGCTCAGCGAAGTGCTCTGAATGCACTTTTGTTCCGAACTGGAGATCAGTCTAGAGATATTGTTCTTGTTCTTGCAACAAACAGACCTGGTGACCTTGACGCTGCTGCTACAGATAGAATTGATGAAGTTATTGAATTTCCACTTCCTGGAGAAGAGGAACGTTTTAAATTGCTAAAACTTTACTTGGAAAAATATATTGCACAATCAGGTGAAAAGAAAACTGGTTGGCAATTATTCTTTCGTGGGCAACAACAAACGATAGAGTTGAAGGATATATCTGAAGAAGTAATTCGTGAAGCTGCTAGGAAGACTGAAGGCTTCTCTGGACGAGAGATTGCAAAGATGATGGCTGGTGTGCAAGCAGCTGTCTATGGTAGCAAGGATTGTGTCCTTGATGCAAACTTGTTTAGGGAGGTGGTTGATTACAAAGTTGCCGAACATCATCAACGTAGAAAGCTTGCTTCAGAAGGTCATGTCTGATACTGGTATTTTATAAATTCATCCTTATTTTGAAAGGATCAGCACCATTATTGACCATTATGAAAGAGGGTTCATTACATTTAACATGTTCGGGATGCTTACTATGTTTGGTCTTACACTCAGTCAACTTCAGGAGTGAGACCAAGTGAGTTGTAACTCACCCTTCCATTTTGACAGCATGGCGCTTATAAATTTTGCATATGAAAGCGCACCATAGCACACCTCTCATGACACATGTCTATCTTGTAATAATTTAAGTAAAAATTCTTATGTGATTACGTTCATGCCCCATAATGCACAGGTGAGTGGAAGATGCTTAATTGCCATGCTGGTGATGCATCGACTCATTGCTTTTGCTTAGAGGTTCCTTGAAGAGCATTATAAGTACTCCAAACAGCGAGTGTTTGAAGAAAAATTCCGGAAAACCTGTCATCCAAAAACATCAATTTTGAGAGTTGTAGAAAGTTGGAACTGTAAAAACATTGTGTTTGGAAAGACTTTTGACTTGTTTTGACAATTCTGTTGTATTTGAGGGATGGTTTTTGCAATATTGTTTACACTCCAACTGTACTGTCTCTCAGTTTCAAGAGTAGAAAACTGCTATTTTACCCATGTTTTGTTGGTTCCTAGATTTGTTGTCATCTAACAAGATTATGTGGAACAATATTACATGCACTAGGAAGTTTCTATATGAATTTTCCSAGATAAAAGGGGGATTTCAGAGCGCTGTCTTGTTTATGTTGCAAATAAGACGTTAACAATGAATATCATGTTACAATGTTTCTCTGCCCATATGAATAAATAAAATGTGCAAAAGATTGTATTGATTACATATCGAGGGATAAATTTAAATCTCTATGCATTAATTTGAACTATTGTCATGCAAACATGTGTCTTTCCTATTATGCAATGATGAAATCTGCAAAAACTTGCAGTGACGACCTGAAATCCTTAATTGGAGTTCAGTTCTTAAAATTACAATGATATATTTTTAGATAATAATGAAAATGTTACTGTAGCAAATACAAATTCCATGTTCAATTCTCTTAAGGAGACATTCTAAACCTCAAATATTCTCACGACTTGATAACTTCAAACTTAGGGAGTCAATCCAGACTTCAAAAAGTCTTTGGATTTGAATTTTCTTTTTAAAGCTTTTTGGAAGTGCTTGAGAAACATGTGCCTAGAGGGGTTTACACCATAATAATTGACTTCCTTTGGCTTATATGGCAGGTTAGAGAAGTATCCATTCTGACTTAAACACTCTAAGCTCACTAGTCAATCAATGTCCCATTGACGTCCTACTACAACTGTTAAAGACCTCTCTAAATACTTCTCATGCTAAGAATGCATGCTCAATGATAATGTAGCACCCAATGTTTACATATCAAGTACAACATTTTAAGACATATCTAAATATTTCTCAGGCTTATAATGCATGTTAATTGTTAACAATGCATTGAATGTTCATATATCAAGGGGGGCTTTTGTGAGTGTAATCTCCTTAATTTGCACTTAATGATAAAAACCCTAATCCACAAGGTGCCACTCGAGATAGAACTATAAGGACGGTTACTGCTGTCACCTAAGCAACCTATCATTTTCACTTTATACCAGCTCTTCTCCAGTTCAAGTGGGGTATTCCTAAGTAGGATTACTAAAGTTAAGCAATGAGGCACAAAGTGACAAGAGTAGTTTTAGTAAAACAATTGTTTTTGTATTTTGTATTTTTCATAAGAGTTGAAAGAGTGATGGTAGGAAGTAGAGATTAGTGTCAATCCAACAAGAGCAATGGAGTCAAGGGTCTATCTTAGAGGGCTTATATTTTTATGTATTAACAATGGAAATAAGACTTGAATGCTCACTATATCCACCCTATTCTTGTTGGAAATTAATGCAGAAATTTAACAAGGAAGAGCTCCAAATGATGCTCCTTCAAATAACAACTCAACTTTACTCTAGAAATATAAATTGAGGTTAATAATCTTGCAAATATTCTTTGACATAAAATACAAATCATTAAAACAGAAAAACCAAAATAACAAAGGAGAGAAGAGGTGTTGTGACACTATTAGGAGAATTTTGAGATCTAAAATGGGCATTCTAAGAGATAGAATAAAAAACTATGAGGTCATTTTGTTGGGAATATATATTTACAACTAACATATTGCACTACAATTTATGTAACTATGGTTAAGCTAAATTAAATAGATGTCTATAAATCAAACTAATAAAAAGACCCTCTATTTATTTATTATCAACAAACCATTATTTATATATTAACATGGTAAGGAGAATTTACACAAAAACCACCTTGTTGTTGGTTTGTCGTTAGGACAATCAGACCAACAACAACGGATGAGACTACCAGACCATAAAGTTTGAGCTAAGTTTTGAATGAAAAAAACTTATGATACTATAAAGCCAAGTTGAGTGCATGTTATTCCTATTTTGTGGATAACTAAGGAGATTATGTCTCAAGGTCCTCGGGTTGCAGATATGGAGTGTCGAGAGACTACATGACCAACAATACTGTTTGCACAGATGGAAAATCCACTCACCACCACAGATGGAACAAGTTTGTAGATGGCATCCACCACACTAGCTGGCTTTCGAAAGGCAATGGGCCTTGCTCCATGAGGTACACGTCCATATTATGGTGAACATCATTTCAATATTCAAGCCATTTGATTATGTTGTATCCTAGATTGCTCTAGATTTCATGATATATGCTTGGACATTATGCATTTTTCCCTGCTTCCCCTTGGTGGTTGACATTGTGCCCTAGTAAGCAGTCTTCTTTGGGAATGGGTTTGCTATTGGGAACTCCCATAATGAGCCATCATACCATTCTCGACCATACTTACCACTTTCCATCATTATTCCCCTCCATTTCCTTATCTCTTGGGATTTTAGGGTGTATTAACCCAAGAAGGGGTTGTCCCTTATTCTATGGGAAGAAGGGGTTGAAGGCCCAGAGGGGTTGATGTTGGGTAAAAGATAAAAGCCTTGTTTAAACCTTCTAGATGCTTCGCCCAAGGATCACCCAAGAAAGCAATAAAATGCTTATCTTTGAGTAAGGGGACCCACAATATAATAAATAATGCTTAAAAGGTTAGTTGAAGGATAGGAGGTCTCATCACGAGCCGACCTATCACGTCCATAAATATCTAGTGGTATGGCATTACCATCATCTGGCCACCAAACTAGGGTAATGGCTCTCAGTTGCATGGCTGAGAGAAAGGGGGTCTCATCACGAGCCAACCTTCTCATTTCTACTAGGTGTTTGTGGGTGACCTTCAATCTCACTTCGTGACCCCATTAACCCAATAGTAAAGACACTAGTCATTTATTATTGCATTGGAGAAATAAAATATTGCCTTGGGAAACGTGATTTTTTGTCATTTTTACTTCTTGCAAAGTGGATTGTATTCCTTGTGCCTTGGGCACCTCACAACCACTAGGGCGTCCCCATCAAGCGGCTACTTTTTGTTGTTACAAAATTGCATCTTCAGCCATTATGGCTGCATAAACCCTAACTCATTTGCTTGAATAACTCTCTTATCAACCATTGGATTTTTCTCAAAGTTTGCACACTTACTCTCCTTGGTCTAGCGCACTTTTTGGTAAGTTTGAGGGGATTTCAATGGTTGATTTTCTTGCTGTAATACATTGAATGTTACAACCATAATGCTGATATAATTTGTTGTAGACAAGTGTTTACAACAACCTTATCTTTTTGTGTTAGAATATTAGCTTTTCATCTTGAGTTTAGATAGTCTTTTGTATTTTCTACTTGATCTCTAACACTTATTGAACAACTTATAGTACCATTTACTTGTTGATATATACTTTTATCTATTGCTGCAAATTAGGGACAACAAGCTTAACTTTGCTGATCCAACTAACATATATCATTGTTGCAGCTGCATAATAAGAAAACTTAGCTGCAACTGTAACTGGTGCCATAACGAGCTTAACAAATAACTTCCCAATCTATCTTCCAGTGGTTAGACTGTTTGAAGATAGTGTGGGCACATAACTTGTTAGAAATAAAGGGATGTGCTCGTTTTTCCATAGACAATATAGAAATATTGTCACCCAACCATAGGCACAAAGGCCACCCATGAGCACCTTAACCTTGACAAACAGAATAATTCTGATAACAGACCAATTACCAACCAAGGCTAGCGCACCTTTCTCCAAGGGTAGCACACCAAGCAAGAATAACCAAAAACCAAGCAGAAAGTCCAAACCATAACCAAGATGCCAGTTGCAACTGCACTCTGTCTCCAAACTTGCGTACCACTAGTCCTTATGAAGTTGTGAGAGTGACAAGTGAGCTCTAGCGCCCTCTTATTTATAGTCCTCCAAGTGACCTAACTGGGTCGACTTATCTTCCTAGAGACTAATAACTCAATATTAATTATTCTCTTGAGCCGACTTGTCTTCTAGGGTTATTGTCCAACGTTTTAGGGTTTCTCTTGCTTCTGGGAATATTCTAGTCTCGTCAAAGATTACACGTAGAGGTTAATACCTCCCACAATTACCATAATATCAACACTCCCTCCCAGCTAGGGATGTAATAAAGGTAATGGTCTTGAGCACAAACATACCATTCAACCAATAGCATCATCATAGCCACACTGGCTATCTCATGATCACGTAGATCAACTCATGATCAACATCATAACTATTAGTATCATCTGGTAGATTCAACTGCATCATCTCTCGAAGCCATAATCCATCTGAGTAATCAGGCATGATGTTGAATAAGTCACTCACTCCACAGAGTGACACGAGAACCATTCTTCTAATCCAGACATATGTCCTAGAAGAATCACTATTCCAACAGATGTTGGAGGCCACGCCATGGGCTACAATGACTATTCTTCTAATTTGGATAGACGTCCTAGAAGAATGACTGTCCTGGACCATTTTCCCTCTAGTCACTATTGCGAACTCAAGGAAAATGTCTCTCCTGTACCAATCTCTCCACTTTGGTCACTACTATGAACTCAGGGAGACACACCATTCTAATCCAGACATATGTCTTAAAAGAATAGTTGTCCATGGTACATCAACAATCTGTCAACCTGGACCATTCTCCATAGGGAGAATGTCTGTTCACTAGTAATCAATCCTTCCTGGACCATTCTCTGCCTGGAGAATGTCTGTCCATCAACACACTTTCTATCCATCTAGTTGGAAATAATCTCCAACACTAGTGATAGTATCCATGGCAATCAGAACAATGCCATCCAATATAACACAAATGTGTCTATCCATAATAGTACACAACTACTATCTAGTGGTACACAACCACACCTAGTAGCACACGACTACTAACCAATGACGCATAGTCACAACCAATGGAACACTTCCACCACAGTAACATACAACTACTGTCCAAAGACATACAATCTCCACAACAATCATATCATCTGATATCAACATGCATAACATTATCATGATACACATTGAGTCATCTGGGCCATTCTTCCATTCACATCTGTGAGATCTGGAAGAGCACCTTCCCTCAGAAAGTAAAACATTGGCCATGGGCTATCTCGAGTACTCTTCCCAAGCATAAAAGAATAATTGTCCCTGATTTCTGAGTCTAGACCATTCACCTAACTGGGCCATTCCTCCGGCACTAAACACAGTGCAACCTGGAGAGAATGAGTCTGCCTTAGGGAATGCCTGTCCCTGATTGTTGAACCTGGACCATTCACCTAACTGGGCCACTCCTCTGGCACTAAACATAGAGGAACCTGGAGAGAATGAGTTTGCCCTAGGGAATGACTGTCCAGACCATTTCCTATGGAAATGAATGTCTTGCACCAACCTCCAAAATGGACCATTCTTCGAAGTTGCTCACAACTGTGAACTTCAAAAGAATGACTGGTCAGGGAGGCGAAACATTCTACTTGACCACTACTCAGAGTGACTGCCTGGGGAGGCGAAACATTCTACTTGACCACTACTCAGAGTGACTGCCAAGAAGAATGACTGTCCTAGACCATTCCCCCACACTGACTAAAAGGGGAATCACTGTCTATGGTACATCAACAATCTATCGGACCATTTTCATTACAAAAATGACTGTTCGATCTGGACCATTTTCCGAATTGGAAAATGCCCATCTGTCAGAAATCTTGGGACACTTTCTGGACTGGAAGGTGACTGCCCAACCTGGACCATTTTCCGAACTGGAAAATGACTGCCCATAAATCAATAACATATCAATGCTCCCTCCCAACCTGTGATTAATCTCTTCCTTTTTCAATAAGGAAGTCGTCTCCACAAGCCCCAACTTATCCCTTAAGTACGCAATCTTCTCATCTTGGACAAAGGATTTACCAAAATATATGTTATCTGCTCATCTGTGGAGTTATACTGGAGAACCACTTATCCCCTCTGGACTTCATCTCGAAGAATATAATTCTTGATCTCAATGTGCTTCGATCTGTCATGGAACACTGGGTTCTCTGAAATCTTCACATAGCTTTCATCACAATATATCACGATCGAATTCAACACCTGATCAGACAGTCCAGAAACCAACTTACAGAGCCACACTGCTTCCGTACAAGCATCAAAAACTGCAATATACTCTGCTTCTGCAGTGCTGAGTGCAACAAACTTATGTTTCCTACTAGCTCATAACATCGTGGAAAAGATCAAACTGAAACATATCCAAGTAGCACTTCTATCATCTGCACTACCTGCCCAATCTGAATCGATAAATCCATGCAGCTATATATCGTAACTCAAATGTCCCACAAGGAAAATATCCGTCTGAGTATTCTCCAAATACATTAACGAGCTAATCAATTGTCGATACAGAGACGGGTCTACTGGATCAGATTCTTTCAACTTCTTCAGATCTGTCATCATGGGAGTTTTCCATGGATTTGCAATCCATTATCCCAGACTTCTGAAGAACCATTTCAATATACTTCCTCTGTCATAGGAAGTCTTGACCACGCTTTTGTTGTACATGAGAGGCTCTGCACTAAGTTTGCTTGAATCCATACAAGGTCTTCTTCCATCTGCATACAAGGGTCTCTTTCTGGTATACCTCAAAATCTTGAGGTTTCTCTACATACGCTTCTTCTTCAATTACTCTGTTGAGAAGAACAGTCTTTACATTCATCTGATGTAAACTCCAACCTATGGATACTGCAGGAGATATAATGGCTCAGGTAGAGGTATATATGGTTACTAGAACAAGTTGTCATCGTAGTCTTCTCCCTCCTACTGGGAGAACCTTCTAGCCCTGAGTCTCACCTTGTATCTATCAATGATTAATTTCTCACATACATTGTTCTTCATCAGAACTTCCTTCCATCCCTTCATCTTGACTGCTTCTAGTGGGTTCAAACTGGTTCAATTGGTTGTTTCGACTTTTCTTTCTTTCTTGGAATCTTCATGTTCTTCCTCATGTTTGTTTTCAATGTTGGAGTCCATGGAATCTTCTTCAGATTACATGCCCTTCTTTCCTGAAGGATCCAACCTTCCGCCTTAGGAATATAAATGTATGTGGACAACCAAGGATATTCAAGGCTTCTTTTTGAAAAAGACTTCTTCTAGAGTCAAACTGAACACGTGCTGCTTATCATGGCTGCTACTTCCAATGAAGAACATGGACATATACTTGATGGTATTCATAGATTATTTAATGGATCATATCGTTGGGGATTAGCTCTCTCCTAATCCCAACTTCATGCATGAATGAGCAATATGCATGCTCTTCTTTTGGAATTCTGTGATCAACTCCTTCCATTTGAGAGAGTCCATGTTTTTGTCTGCTGCATCTCTCTTTGCTTTCTACAAAGTGTCATAAGCCTATTTTGGTTTCCTTTTGATTTCTGACTTCCTTCGAGTCTGACTCCTCTGAGTCTCTTTAAGTTTGTTTCTATCTGTTCTGATTGCTGCCCATCTGGAAAGACATCTTCATGATATCTTTCATGAAATAACCTACCTGAGACAACAAGACCAACAATGTTTTCGATACAACATTTTTCATATGAAGGATAGTTTCTTGGTAGCATTAGTAAGATGATCTAGTTTGAGAATAAGAACAAGAAATATCTCCTAGAGTAGGTTTTAGTTCATTTTTGCAAATAAGTACAATAAGCATCTATATCAATAATATTCATATGCATTCAATTATTCATTACACCTAGCAATAATAGAATCTTTCAAAGACTGCTTTTACAATTTGTGATGTAGTAACTATCACCTTTGATATACACAAATTTGAAGCTTAACAATTTAATCAAATCTGGAGCTTGAAACCTTAACTGCTATGGAGGGTGCACTTGTTCTTCTAAATGCATTGAATCCAAGATTATAGCTTGGAAAAGATCTCTAGTACTTTCCCTCCAAACACACTCATGTTTTGCTAGATGACATAACTTAGATAGCATATACAAGTGCATACCTTTGAAACCTTGTAGCATCGTCCACCTTGTCTTCCAATCTGAAACTAGATACCATCTTGATAAGAAGAGATTAGAAACTCAATCTGAAGATTCAATGATTAGAACAAGATAGAAACTCTAAAATTTCAACTTTGACCAGAAAGATTAATTTGACGAGAAGTCAACTTTTGACTTTGACCAGTCAAACTTTGACTTTGACTTTAACTAAAGATTCAAACCTGAGGTTTTTGCTAGCTGAGAGTACCAAGAGGTGTGCTAGGCTTGGGCGCACTAGGACGTCAAGGAATTAGGTCAAATTCTCCACCATAAGTTCCCTAACACAAGGGTTAGGGTTTGTTGCAGCTGCATAATCAGAAAACTTAGTTGCAACTGTAAATGGTGCCATAACAAGCTTAAAAAATAGCTTCCCAATCTATCTTCCAATGGTTAGACTGTTTGAAGATAGTGTGGGCCCATAACTTGTTAGAAATAAAGGGATGTACTCATTTTTTCATAGACAATATAGCAATATTGTCACCCAAGCATAGGCACAAAGGCCACCCTTGAGCACCTTAACCTTGACAGAAAAAATAATTACGGTAGCAGACCAATAACCAACCAAGGCTAATGCACCTTTCTCCAAGGGTAGCACGCCAAGCAAGAATAACCAAAAACCAAGCAGGAAGTCCAAACCATAACCAAGATGACAGTTGCAGCAGATGCAACTGCACTCCCTCTCCAAACTTGCACCCACCAGTCCTTATGCAGTTGTGAGAGTGAGAGTGACAAATGAGCTCTAGTGCCCTCTTATTTATAGTCCTCCAAGTGACCTAACTGGGTCGGCTTCTCTTCCTGGAGACTAATAACTCAATATTGATTATTCTCTTGAGTTGACTTGTCTTCTAGGTTTATTATCCAATGTTTTAGGGTTTCTCTTGGTTCTCAGAATATTCTAGTCTTGTCAAAGGTTACAAGTAGAGGTTAATACCTCCTGAAACTACCATAATATCAACATTGGGTGCGAACTGAGAGAGCAATCCTTATCTCTTGGAGTTGTTATTTGACCTTTGTCAATTCCTTGAGGATTTTCTCCCAGTCCTCTTTTTGATCCTGAATAACCTTTCCCACAAAGGTTTTAATATGCCAATACAAGTCGATAGTCCTCCAGTACTTGGTATCTCTTGCCTTGGAGTTTCTCGGATCCGAAATCCAATCACCAATATTAGTGTCAATGTCCCACTCATGAATGTTATGTCAATCTAGACAAAATTACTCTTCCACATTTTCCATCACTTCTTGAATGTTATGAGGTACTTGTTCCCTGTATTCTTGTGCAACAACTCTAGATTGTAGCATCAATCTCATAATTTTGGGCTCTGAATTGGAGATATGGGAGGTAGAAGTCCCAGGAGGGGTCCTTATGCCTTGACGATAACTACAACTATACTCATGACTAGGTGACATCGTAGTCAACAAGGATACATAGTTTGACTAAGGGATGAAGGGAGCCCATAGCAGGAAATAACTCACATATAGATTTGCTACAATGCCTTTGCACATAATAGGTGAAAATTTCTCCTTTATCATCGTGTGCAGGCTCAATGTCGGAACGACACCACCTAGGAACATCATACAACTGAAATGGAAATACCACTTCGATCCATGATTCAACACTAGGACATAAGCATACCACATAATTGAATGTTGATCTCAACTACTAGTTGTATACATGATTATACGATGGAGTTGGCGGTGTTATAAATAAAGAGATGTGCTCGTTTTTCCATAGACAATATCTCAATATTGTCACCCAACCATAGGCACAAAGGCCACCCCCGAGCACCTTAAACTTGACAAACAAAATAATTTCGGAAGAAGACCAATAACCAACCAAGGTAGCACACCTTTCTCCAAGGCTAGCGCACCAAGCAAGAATAACAAAAGACCAATCAGAAAGTCCATACCATAACCAAGAGAAAGTCCAACCAAAAACCAAAATCCCAGTTGCAGTTGTTGTAGATGCACTCCCTCTCCAAACTTGCGCACCAATAGTCTTATGCAATTGTGAGAGTAAGAGTGACAAATGAGCTCTAGTTCCCTCTTATTTTTAGTGCTCTTTATCACCTATCGAGGCTGACTTCTTCTTTTAGAGGTTAACACTTAAATATTAATTCTTTTATTGAGCTGGCATGTCTTCTAGGGTTTCTGCACATCTATTTAGGGTTTCTCTTGCTTCCCATAGTATTCTAGTCTCGTCAAAGGTTACACGTAGAGGTTAATACCTCCCGCAACTATCATAATATCAATACTCCCTCCTATCTAGGGAGGTATTAAAGGCAATGGTCTTGAGCACAAATTGACCATTCAACCAATAACATCATCATAGCCACACATGCTATCTCATGATCACGTAGATCAACTCACGAGAAACATCATCAATATCAATATCATTTGATAGCATCAACTGCATTATCTCTCGAAGTCATACTCCATCTGAGTAATTGTGCATGATGTTGAATAAGTCACTCACTCCACAGAGTGATACAAGGACCATTCTTCTAATCCAGACATATGTCCTAGAAGAATAATTGTTCCAATAGATGTTGGAAGCCACGCCATGGGATACAAGGACTATTCTTCTAATTCAGACATATGTCCTAGAAGAATGATTGTCCTGGACCATTTTCCCTCTGGCCACTACTGTGAACTCAAGGAAAATATATGTCTTGTACCAATCTCTCCACTGTCGTCACTACTGTTAACTCAGGGATACAAACCATTCTTCTAATCCAGACATACATCCTAGAATAATAGTTGTCCATGGTACATCCACAACTATCAACCTGGACAATCCTCCATAAAGAGAATGCCTTCCCACCAAAAAATTGTTCTGTCTGGACCATTCTCCTCTTGGAGAATGTCTGTCCACCAGCACACTGACTATCCATCTCGCTGGAAATCAACTTCAACACTAGTGGTAGTCTCCATGGCACTGAGATAGTAGCATACTGCTGCTATAATTCCATCCAATAGAACACAACTGTGTCTATCTGTAGTAGTATACAACTACTACCTAATGGTACATAACCACTCCTAGTAGAACACGACTACTAACCAATGACACATAGTCACTATCAATGGATCACATTCACCACAATAGCATACAATTATTGTCCAGAGACATACAATTTCCACAACAATCATATCATTTGATATCAACCTGCATAAACAATATCATGATACAAATTGAGTCATCAGGGCCATTCCTCCACTCACATATGTGACATATGGAAGAGAATCTACCCTCAAAAATTAAAAACATCAGCCATGGGCTATCTGGACTATTCTTCTCAAGAATAAAAGAATAATTGTCCCTGATTTTTTAGCCTGGGCCATTCCTCCGACACTAATTAGAGTGCAACCTGGAGAGAATGAGTCTTCCCCAGGGAATGTCTATCCCTGATTGCTGAACCTGGACCATTCACCTAACTGGGCCATTTTTCTTACACTAATCACAGTGCAACCTGGAGAGAATGAGTTTTCTCTAGGGAATGATTGTCCGAACCATTTCCTAAGGAAATGAATGTCCTGCACAAACCTCCAAAACAAACCATTCTTCAAAAATTCTCACAACTATGAACTTCGAAAGAATGATTGCCCGACGAGGTAGACCATTCTACTTGACCACTACTCAGAGTGACTTCCAATAAGAATGACTATCCTAGACCATTCCCCCACATTGGCCACAAGGGGAATCACTGTCTATGGTACATTAACAATCTATCAGACCATTTTCATTATGAAAATGACTATCTGATCTGGACCATTTTCTGAACTGGAAAAGGATTATCCGTAAGAAATATCGAACCACTTTCCAGAATGGAAAGGAACTGCCCAACCTGGACCATTTTCCGAACTGGAAAATGACTGTCCATAAATCAATAATATATCAGTGCTCCATCCTAACCTGGGATTAATCACTTCCTTTTTTAATAAGGAAGTCGTCTCCAAGATCCCCAACTTGTCCCTTAAGTACACAAACTTTTCATCTTGGAAAAAGGATTTACCAAAATATATGTTATCTGCTCATCTGTGGAGATATACTGGAGAACCACTTCTCCCCTCTGTAGTTTAACAGAGAGAAAATAATGCTTGATCTCAATGTGCTTTGACCTATCATGGAACATCGGGTTCTTTGAAAGCTTCACACAGCTTTGATCATCACAATATATCACAGTCGAATCCAACACTTGATCAAACAGTCCAGAAACCAACTTACAGATCCACACTACTTCTGTACAAGCATCACAAGATGCAATATACTCTGCTTTTGTAGTGTTCAGTGCAACAAAATTTTGTTTCCTGCTAGCCCATGACTTCATGGCAAAGCTCAGACTGAAACATATCCAAGTAGCACTTCTTCTGTCATCTACACTCCCTGCCCAATCTGAATCGATAAATCCATGCAATTGTATATCATAACGTAAATGTCCCACAAAAACAAATATTTGACTGAGTATTGTCCAAATACATTAACGAGCCAATCAATTGTTGATACAGATACGAGTCTACTGGATCAAAGTCTCTCAACTTATTCAGATCTGTCATCATGGGATTTTTCCATGGATTTTCAATCCATCATCCCAGACTTCTGAAGAACCATTTCAATGTACTTCCTCCATCATAGGAAGTTTTCACCACACTTCTACTATATATGAGAGGCTCTACACCAAGTTTGCTTGAATCCATACAAGGTCTTCTTCCATCTGCATACAAGGCTCTCTTTCTGGTATACCTCAAAACCTTGAGGTTTTTCTACACACGCTTCTTCTTCAATTAATCTATTGAGAAGAATAGTATTTACATTCATTTGATGTAAACTCCAACCCATGGATACTACAAGAGATATAATGGCTCAGGTAGAGGTATATCTAGTTACTAGAACAAGTTGTCATCGTAGTATTCTTCCTTCTACTAGGGGAACCCTCTAGCCTTGAGTCTATCCTTGTATCTATCAATTCTTAAGTCCTTTTCACAATTTCTCACATACATTGTTCTTCATCACAACTTCCTTCCATTCCTTCTGTTCGAGTGCTTCTAGTGGGTTTAAACTGGTTCAATTGGTTGTTCTGACTTTTCTTTCTTTCTTGGAATATTCATGTTCTTCCTCATGTTTCTCTTTGGAGTCCATGGAATCTTCTATAGATTACATTCCCTTCTTTCCCGAAGGCTCCAACCTTTCGCCATAGGAACATAAATGTAGATGGACAACCAAGGATATTCAAGGCTTCTTTTCGAAGAAGACTTCTTCTAGAGTTAGGCTGAACAAGTGATTCTTATCATGGCTACTACTTCCAATGAAGAACATGGATCGATAATCCATATTTTTTACAGATTATCATTCAATGGATCATATCATTAGGGATTAGCTCCCTCCTAATCCTGGCTTCATGCATGAATGGGAAACTTTTGGAATTTTGTGATCAACTCCCTCCATCTGAGAGAGTCCATGCTTTCATCTGTTGCATCTCTCTTTGATCTCTGCATAGTGTCACAAGCCTGTTCTGGTTTCCTTTTGATTTCTGACTTCCTTCGAGTCTGACTCCTCTGAGTCTCTTTAAGTTTGTTTTTATCTATCCTGATTGCTACCCATATGATAGTTGTGTCATCCTTATAAAATTATTCTATGATAGCTTCGCGCAACGATTGTTCATCAAACATATTTTACAAGGGTACTTGCCTTGAACAAGAACAACAAGAGAAAACAAGATATATATATCTAGAGGATATGTTAGCTCATCTCATGAACAAGTATAATAAGCATCTATATCAATAATATTCATATGCAGTCAAGTATTCATTGCACCTAGCAATAATAGAATCTTTCAAAGAGTTCTTTCATAGTTTGTAATGTAGCAACTATCACCCTTGATATACACAAATTTGAAGCTTAAAAATTTAATCAAACCTAGAACCCGAAGCCTTGACTACTATGGAGGATGCGCTTGTTCCTCTGAATTCACTTTGAAGTCTTGTAGCATCATCCAACTTGTCTTCCAATCTGAAACTAGATACCATCTTGACAAGAAGAGATTAGATTCAATGATTAGAATAAGATAGAAACTCTAAATTTTCAATTTTGACCACATAATCAATTTGACCAGAAGTCAAACTTTGACTTTGAATTTGACCAATCAACCTTGGACTTTGGCCAACCAAACTTTGACTTTGACCATTACCAAAAATTCAAACTTGACGTTTTTGCTAGTTGAGGGTACCAAGAGGTGCGCTAGGCTAGGGTGCACTAGGATCTCAAGGAATTAGGTCAAATGCTTCATCATAAGTGCTTGAACACAGGTTAGGGTTTGTTTTATCTACATAATCAGAAAACCTAGCTGCAGCTGTAACTGGTGTCGTAACGAGCTTAACACATAACTTCCCAATCTATCTTCTAGTGGTTAGACTGTCTAAAGATAGTGTGGGCCCATAACCTGTTAAAAATAAAGATATGTGCTCATTTTTCCATAGAAAATATCTCAATTTTTTCACCCAACCATAGGCACAAAGGCCACCCCTAAGCACCTTAACTTTGACAGACGGAATAATTACGGAAGTAGAAAAATAACCAACCAAGGTAGCGCACCTTTCTCCAAGGCTAGTGCACCAAGAAAGAATAACCAAAGACCAAGCAGAAAGTCCAAACCATAACCAAGAGACAGTCCAACCAAAAACAAAATCCCAGTTGCAGCAGTTGCAGGTGCACTCCCTCTCCAAACTTGCGCACCACTAGTCTTATGAAATTATGAGAGTAAGAGTGACAAATGAGCTCTAGTGCCCCCTTATTTATAGTGCTTTTTGTCACCTGTCCAGGCCAACTTCTTCTTTTAGAGGTTAACTCTTAAATATTAATTCTTTTATTGAGTCGACATGTCTTCTAGGGTTTCTACACATCTGTTTAGGGTTTTTCTTACTTCCCAGAATATTCTTGTCTCGTCAAAGTTTACACGTAGAGGTTAATACCTCCCGTAGCTACCGTAATATCAATAGGTGGAAGGGGTTTCCTTAACTATCCTTAAAGTTTCTTCATAACTTGCACAAGCCTCCTCGTTTGAAATATACCTTGGATTCGTGCTAAATGAGCCATCACCCAACGCACTTCCCACTTGTCTTATCTATGGGCTGAGTGATTTGTTGCCCAACGTACCTCCCACGTGTTCGTAGGGAGTCCCAACCTATGTATCCCACTTCCCTGTCACCCCATCTAGGGACATTCTTTCTTGATCTTCAATGTCAGAAAATTGTCTGGATAACAAGCCTGATTGCAATGGGTTCCACGACCCATCCAGGTATTTCTAGCTTCCAAGGACGCTTGTGTTTTCCATTTTATTAGTCATTTTGTTAGTTGATCATCGGGCGTGCAAAGGTATGGGTGTGAAGTCTCCTAAGAGGAGGGATTTGGTTTTTTCCAGGCTTATTTCAAGGCACCAACACTTCGCTAATTTTCTTATCAGTGTTCCTTGGTGAAGTTTCTTGAGCATATGAATGACTATTTGAGAATCCTCTTCTACTATTATTATGGAAAATCCTTCCCTCTCGGCTACTTTGAAGCCATACTCCAATGCATTGAGTTCAGTTGCATTATTGATATCAATGCCCGGTTTTCCTGCATATATCCATTGGAGTCTTCCCTCAACATCCCTGAAATCTCCTCCAAATCCCATTGGGTTGGGGTTCCCTTTTGAGGCCCCATCGAAGTTGATTTTGTAGAAGCCATTGGGAGGCGACGACCAATACTTTGGAATAGAGGGGAGGGGCCTCTTAATCAATTGAGGAGAGGGGATGCACTTGCTAGGATCCTAGTTGAAGGCTGCAAAAACATTTCGATCCTAAGGGATACCATTCCAATTCTAATCCATGCAAGTTTGGAGGAGGACAATTTCACAAACTGATTTCTTGATTTTTGTTCAAACAACATTTGCTTATGTTTGCTCCGTTTTAAAGATGCATCGATTTTGTTCTTTCCATTTTTCCCATAAAATAAATCCTAGGAGTTTCCATGCTCTGGTCATGATGGGGTTGTTTCTTATGCTCTTGTGCTAGCCCTCAATAATGTCCATTGTTCTTAATATGTTGCGATCTGATTAACAAAAAGTTGGAGCGCTCTGATTCCTTAAAGTGGATGCAAAGGAGAAGGTATTGAAGAGATGTTCCATGGTTTCAGCTTGTGTTCTACATAGGAAATAGAAGGAAGATATTGAAAATCCTTTCTTGATAAGGTTATCCCAAGTGAGAATTTTCCCCTGTGCTAGGAGCCAGAGAAAGGTGGAGACTTTTGCCTAGAGGCATTGCTTCCAAAGTTGGCCTCAGATTTCTTGATGAGGGAGATTTTGAAATTTTGTAGCAAGTTTGTAGGCTTCATTGACAGAAAAATTCCCACTTCCACTATGTCCCCATATCAACTTATTTGGTTGGTCACTGAATTTGATTTTGCGGGCATTCAGATCGGTCCAAACATAATCCCAATCCAAGTACCCTGGGGGTAAAGTCCAATTCTCTCGAGGTAGCCATGATCTCCATAATTGATTCTGTTAAGGGGGGATCCAATAATGGACCATGAAAGTTTTGTTTTGGTTTATCATTTATGTCTTAAGTGCCACGAGGTCATTCTTGTCACTCCATTTTGGAAGCTGTTTCCAAACATCCTACCAGAAGAGAGCAGATTTTCCATTTCTTATTTCCAAAAAAAAATGTTGTGTTAGCTTTTTAGCTCGGGAGGTACTTCGTATTTGTGTCTTGTATGCAGAAGTAACCTAGTACCTACACTAATAGATACTTGACTTTGTAATGGGTTTTTATAAAGTTGTGATAAAGTGGTTCTTTTATTAAAGTGACTTTTTTAATAAAGTGTACCTTCTAATATTAAAGTGACTTTATTTCATAAAGTGCACTTATGTTATAAAATGAAAACGTACTTTAATATTTTAAAGTGATTTATTTTGGAGGGAATGAATCATGTCCCTTGACCTTGTAAATGAAAGATTAGATCTTGGCCATTGGATTTAGGGTTGGAAAAGGTGAAGGGTCACTTTCATATAAGAGAATACCTAGGGTAGTGTGCAAGACACAAGAGAAGAGATTGAGAGAGAGAGAGATAGCTTGAAGAGGAGAGGGAAGAATCTGGGCACATTTCCTAAGAAGAAAAAGGGAAAAAATCCCAAGGCAACTTGATGTGTAACTGAGTTTGAGTTTTTTCTATTGTGAAGGTTGTACTGTACAAATTTGTACAGTAGAGGAAAGGGGCGCATATTTCGAGACTGGTTTGCTACACGCAAACCAAGGTATTTGCTGGTGTATTTTTCTTGCTATTGGGGGTTTTTTTGTGCTTCTGTCTGTACAATACATTTTTGGCATGTTTTCCCATGTGTTGGTACAGCTGGGCCGTACAACTCATTTTGCACAGTTTTCTAGACAACATTTGGAGGGACAGTTTTGTGGCTTTAAGTGGTTTTCTTCTATCGGGTTTTGTTAGTTTCTGCTGATACAACTTTCCTAAAGATAACAAAAGATCTCTCTCATTGGGTTTCCCCACATTGGGGTTTTCCCTGACATTGCCTAAATTTTCTGAGTTGAATGATTGTTGTTCATTGTGTTTATTCCACTGCAAAATTGCTTAGCAATGTGTATTTATGCTTATGGTAATTTCTGAATGTGGGTTTAGACATTTCAAAGTTCATAGAAGACAATTATCTCTAGGTTGCTAAGTGTATGACAAAACTTAGTACTTGTTGATTTTGTCATTTAAATTTCTACATGGTATCAGAGCTTGGGCTCTGAGTGACAATGAGCAGTGAGATTTTTTGGGCAAATTTGAAGGGGGGAAATCTGTTGTTTTTTTATTTTATTTTTAATAGTGACAGGGAATATGGCTGCATGCATTAGATTTGAGGATCGATTGGATAGAATTTCAAATTATTTGCAGTGGAAGGTACAAATGTCAGTTGTTGTCAAGGAGAACAAGATTTGTAACTGTGTCAGTTTTGTTGTCGTGGCTCCCACATCGGATCCTTTTGCTTTGGATTTGCATGAAGTAAAGGCGGCCAAAGCTGAAGTAATTCTGGATGGTGTGAAGGACCCTCTYATTCCACATCTGTTTGAGAATAAGACAACTTATGAAATGTGGAAAAATTTGAAGAATTTATTTGAGGCTAAGAATGTTAATCAAAAGATGGCCTTGAAAGATAAGTTGCATGACCTGAAGATGGTTAAGGGTGAGGATGTTTCRTCCTATCTTACTCGRATAGACCAAGTTAAGGACGACGTAGTTGTAGTAGGAGAGATCATATTAGAATCCGAGTTGGGGAGGATATCCTTGAAAGGCTTCACAAAGGAATGGGATGTCTTTGTGAAGTGTGTGATGGGTCAAGAAAATTTCCAGATTGGAGAAGATTGTGGGACGACTTCACTCAGGAGGAGATTCCTATGGGGTTTCATAGCAGTGGTCAAAAGGAAGACATAGTTGAGGAGAATGTTTCTCTTGCTGCAAAGAGAAAGAAGAAAGGAAATTCCGGGAGGGACTTGAGTAAAGTCAGATGTTACTGTTGTAACCAATTGGGGCACCTTGCTTCTCAGTGTCTTGAGAAGAAGAAGAAGAGGAAGGAACAAGAGGGGCCTGAGACAACTGTTATAAATAATAGGTGTGCTTATTTAACCATAGACAATATAGCAATATTGTCACCCAACCATAGGTCGAAACCACCCCCGAACATCTTAACCTTGAAATGATTTATTTCGGAAGAAAACCCTAGGCCTAATAGTCAATAAAGGTAGCATATCGCTCTCCATAGTTAGCATACCAAGTAGAAAGTCCAAACCATCACTAAATTTATGTAGTTGCGAGATGTGTGTTCCCAAATGAGCTCTGGCATCTTGTATTTATACTGCTCCTCCTTAGTTGTCTAGGCCAATTTCTCATTCTGGAAGCTAAAAACTCAATATTAAATATTTCCTTTATCTGACTTGTCTTCTAGGGTTATGTCCAATGATTTAGGGTTTCTTCTTTCTTCCCGGAATATTCTATTCTTGTTAGGGTTACATGTGGAGGTTAATACCTCCTACAACTACCATAATATAAACACTCCCTCCTAGCTACATAGGTATTGAAGGCAATGGTCTTGAGAAAAAACATACCATTCAACTGGTAATATCTTCATAGCCATACAAGCTATCTCATGATTAGATCACGAGCACCATCATCGCTATCGATATCATCTGATAGCATCAACTGCATGATCTCTCGAAGCCATACTCCATCTGAGTAATCAAGAATGATGATGAATAAGTCACTCACTCCACAGAGTGATACAAGAACCATTCTTCTAATCCAGACATATGTCCTAGAAGAATAACTATTCCAACAGATGTTGGAAGCCACGCCATGGGCTACAAGGACTATTCTTCTAATCCATACATATGTCCTAGAAGAATAAATGTCCTGAACCATTTTCCATCTAGATAATGTTTGTCCATCAACACACTGACTATCCATTTAGCTGATAATCATTTTCAAGACTACTGATAGTCTACATGGCAATCAAAACAATGTCATTCAATAGAACACAACTGTGTCTATCCATAGTAGTACACAACTACTATCCAGTGGTACACAACCACACCAAGTAGCACGCAACTACTTAATCAATGAAACATAGTCACAACCAATGGAACACATCCACCAAAGTAGCATACATCTACCGTCTAGAGACAGACAGTCTCCATAGCAATCATATCATCTGATATCAACCTGCATAAAACAATATCATGATATAAACTAAGTCATCTGGGCCATTCTTCCACTCACATATGTGATATCTAGAAGAGCATTTTCCCTAAGAATGTAAAACATCAGCCATGGGATATCTGGGCTATTCTTCTCAGGCATAAAAGAATAACTGCCCCTGATTTCTGAGCCTAGACCATTCACCTAACTGGTCCATTCTTCTGGCACTAGTCATAGCACAACCTGGAGATAATGAGTCTACTCTAGGGAGTGTCTGTCCTTGATTGCTAAACCTGGACCATTCACTTAACTGGGCCATTCGTCCAACACTAATATTAGTGCAACCTGGATAGAATAAGTCAGCCCTAGGGAATGACTGTCCGGATCATTTCCTAATGGAAATGACTGTCCTGCACCAACCTCCAAAACAGACCATTATTTGAAACTTCTCACAAATGTGAACTTCGAAAGAATGACTTCCCAACGAGGAGGACCATTCTACTTGACCAGTACTCAGACTAACTACCAAGAAGAATGAATGTCCTAGACCATTCCCCCACATTGGACACAAGGGGAATCGCTATCTATGGTACATTAACAATCTATCAAACCATTTTCATTACAAAAATGTCTGTCCGATCTGGATCGTGTTCTAAATTGGAAAATGCATGTTCGTCAGAAATCTCAAACCACTTTTCGAACTGGAAAGGAACTGCTCATCCTGGACCATTTTTTGAACTAAAAAATGACTGTCCATAAATCAATAACACATCAGTGTTCCCTCCCAACCTGGGAATAATCTCTTCCTTTTTCAATAAGGAATTTGTCTTCACGAGCCCCAGCTTGTTTTTTAAGTACGCAAACTTTTCATCTTGGACATAGGCTTTACCAAAATATCTGTTATCTACTCATATGTGGAGATATATTGGAGAACCACTTCTCTTTTTTGGACTTCATCACAGAGAATATAATGCTTGATCTCAATGTACTTCAGTCTGTCATGGAACATTGGTTTTCTCTGAAGGCTTCATATAGCTCTAATCATTACAATATATCATGGTCGAATTCAACAATTATGTTTCCTGCTAGCTCATGATATCGTGGTAAGACTCAAACTGAAACATATCCAAGTAGCACTTCTGCTATCATCAAGAGAGTTTTCCATGTATTAGCAATCCAACATCCCAGACTTTTGAGTAACTATTCTGATACACTATCTCTGTCATAGAAAGTTTTCACCACGCTTCTGTTGTATATGAGATACTCTACATCAAGTTCTTTGAATCCATACAAGGTCTTCTTATATCTGCATACATGGGTCTCTTTCTGGTATAAGCTTCTTTCTCACTTGCTTTATTGGGAATAACAGTTTTTTACATGTAAATTCCAATCCATGGATACTAAAAGAGATATATTTGGTTTACTGGAACAAGTTGTTGTCATAGTATTCTCCCTCCTTCTAGAAGAACCTCTGAATCTTACAATGATTCCATTCATAAGTTTTTTCACATTTTATTACATACATTGTTCTTTATCATAACTTCCATTTCTTCTGCTTGCTTGCTTCTAGTGGGTTCAAACCAAGCTGGTAGTCTTTGTGATTCTCGGTATAATGACTGGTTGTTATGGATTTTCTTTCTTTCTTGGAATCTTCATGTTCATCCTCATTAGCTCTTTAGATATTGGGTCCATGGAGTCTTCTATAGATTCCATGCCCTGAAGATTCCAACAACTTCTTTTCATCATGAGATTATGGATGTAGATGGACAACCAAGGATACTTTAAGGCTTCTTTTCGAAGAAGACTTCTTCTGACCACATGTTGTTGATCATGGTTGTTACTGTTGTAACCTAGGTCTGCATCCCCTACCTCTCCTCTCTTTTTCCCTATGCCTTCATAAATTTTTCCTCTTTTGGTTGGTTAAGTCATTTTCCCATTACTGAGTGACTTGGTTCTTATTTGTTTCTTTCTGGTTTGAGTCTTTGCGCGTTTCTGTTATGTTTTTCTTGAAAGGATGAAATATCTGTTGGATTTGGTTCGAATGACTTGTCATCATATTTTCCATTGATCCAACGTTGACCAAGCATTTTATATACCTAGGAAACGCCCATGGAAAAACACAACCATTCAAAATGGTCATTTTAAGGCCAGGATTGCTGAAATGAACAGGGAAATTTTCAACGATAAAGATTCACCAAGCAAATCATATCAACGGCTGTGGCCCATTTGGGGGTTCAGAATCGCGCGGATTTTAACACCAAGAGTCATATGAAGCCCTGAAGTAAATATAGACCATACATTAGAGGGTACACGTGGCGACAAATCATTCACTTCGAAGATTTTCCTCTGGGAGATTTTTCATGTTTCACATTTGAAACACCCGAAGCCCGGAAGTCCATAGTGAATCCAAACCATTGATCCCAGGTCAACGAGAACCTTCGATCCTTGCAACAGGTAAATATTACCCGAATCTCAGATCGTCATCAGATCGACGATCACACTTCCTTGCGAGGACGTAAACTGCTAGAGCATTAATTTTCCTAAGCGGTCCCACAATTGGAACCATGGTATTTTTGGAAGGGTACGTGGCAGCTTTTGGTGGATTGCGGGCCCAAAGGCGGTTTGGATCCAAACCACCCTCAACAACTCCCACAAGCATGTGCTTGAATGACATTGGATCACCACATCACCTCCATGTCACTTCCACTCATCCCACTCACTACTCTCTCTCCTCTCACCATCCGACACTTGTCCTCCATTAACCCCCACGCTGATCTCCATCGACGGTGGCCCACCTCTCCAGATCAACAGTCCTTGTTGCAGCTCGGACCCCTCGACCATTCTACCTTTAATGATGGGGGGGGTCTGAGCAAGTGGTTTTCCCATTGCGGGACCTACCTAAAGTGGTGACTCTTCAAGAACTCAGACCCCCCCCCTCTCTAATCCGCTTACTGCCTACCCCCCCCCTCGAGTTCCTCCCAGGTTGTTTTTCAATATCGCCCCCTCTCGCCTTTCGCCATCTGTTCTCCACTCACTTCCCAACCTATCTAATCCTCCTTTCCCTGTGCGCCACATGTATCCTTCACTACACATCGCCAACTCCATACTCTCAATACCTCCACTGTATTCACACCTCCTCTCACTTTGACATCTGTCTTCACACATCATCTACCCTTACGTCCATTCATTCCATTTTCCCGATTGGATGCTCACCTCCACATCTCCTCTCGTGCCCGATGGGCCGAAAACCATTCCAACGAAGACATTTCACAGGTATAGATGGCATCTGACAGAGTCAATACAGAGTGTGCTTTACTTCTGAAAGCTCAGGCATAGACAAAGAGTTAAGTCTCGGTCACAGGTCTACCCAGATTAGTCTCAGAAACACTTCAACAAACTCTGCTCATGCAGCTGGTTATCTCCAGTGGTCTTCAAAAACTCACAGACATGCCATCGTTCAATGCAGAGCTCTTCTCTGTCACTCCGAGGCCTATTTTCAGCCACTTAGTTTCTCCAGCACATGCATCAGTTCTGTCGCAGAGACAGTAGTAGTTTTATTTGTTTAAGTCCAACATTTTCCTAGATTAGATGCAAGAGTGGAGTTTTGTGTGTGATAAGAACCACTCTTTCTGATTAAGTCCAGTGTCTTAGTAAAGTTAATTATTTGATTTACAAACAGTTCCCTAAATTTAGGACTCAATCCCCTAAGGACGAGAGCCTCTGCAACTCTTTTAAATAGTTAGTTTTTGGACATTGTAAAGGTCATATTTTTTGAGCGAAGAATAGTAATACAAGAGATTAGTTGGACCCGTTTTATGCATGGATTAAATCTCTCTACCTAGTGAACATACTCTTGATGATAGTGTTTCGTTCAACTCTTCATATGTTTTCATTCTTATCTTGAATACAATTTTTTATTTGTGCAACGTACATTTCTTTCCTTTCAGCTATTTTACGACTTTTTTTTACTGATATGCAACCTGTCAAACAACTAATGCTTTGGTGAAGATTTATTTTATGCAACCTATGGGATTTATTGTGTTTTGATACATGTTTGATGTCTTGAAATGATATTTTAAGTATTGAACTTATTGCAACAGATTATTCATTGAGTAGTTTGTTGTTTCCCTCTGTTTTATATTATTTCACTGATCTGTCATTAGTGTGCCATCAACCAAGGAGGGCCCTCATCCATATCATTCTGCTAACCCAACCTTTCCTTTGTCTTGATAGAATAACCCTCTGACCAGCCGAAAAAAGAGTTAAAATAAGCAATCATTCTAAATTGATAGGTGGCCTAGCTTTTCCCTTTAGCAGTCAGGTGCAGAACTTAGGACCAACATCTTTTGGTGCCGTTTCCAGGGAACAAAGTAACGAAATATATTTCCTTGGGAGAAATACAATTGATTAGCTCTGACCTTTGATGGTGAACAAAGATCATACATCAAAAGACTTCCATCTTTCACCTGGCGACTTCACTGAGTAAAATCTAAAGAAGAAATATTGGCGCCCAGAAAGGGATTCAATAGATCCAAATCTGAAAATAGAAAATCCATGAAGGTTGATTCAAACCCTGAGAATAACACAATAGGCTCTGAACTAGAAAGGCGACTAAGAAAATCCACTATAGCTCAGAGATACACTTCCCCCCTCAAGGGAAAAGATGCACACCAAGATAATACTTCAAACCATCATCACAAGCAGCTTGAATTTGCTAGCCCTGAGAATCATAATTCCAAAGGGGCTCACACATATCCTACTCTTGATTCCACCTCAACATCTAGTCCTGCATCCAGTCCTGTATCTCCCATAAATTTGCAGATTCCTATTGTTCAATCCATGGCCATTAATAGGATGGATGTCATAATTGCTGCCAGATATGCACCCTTAGTGCTACTTGTAGTTTTCATGCGCTCCCAACCACAGATTACATGAAATATATGCCAAGATATAATGGGGAGGGTGAAATAACTGTTGAAGAACACCTGGTAGCCTTTTACAGTTTTGTAGACAATTTTAACATTGATTATTCAGATGTGTGGATGAGGTTGTTTGTGTAGAGTCTGGATGGGGAGGTCAGAAAATGGTTCTGAAGTCTTCCTCCAAACTCCATTGTAGATATTGAGGCGTTAGATGAAGCTTTTATAAAGCAATGGGGAGATAGGAGAGATTATCTCTATTACATCACTGAATTTGGGGCTCTAAAGAGAAAAAATAGTGAATCTATTTCAGACTTCACCAAGAGATTCAATAAAATGTATGGTAGAATCCTAGATGAAATCAAACCAACTGAACCCTATGCCAAGATCACTTATTCTAATGAATTTGATGTAGAATTCTCCCTCCTCCCGAGAGAGAGAAGATAAACCACGTTGTTATCCATGCAAGAAGCAACCATTGAAGTTGAATCTAATATTTTGGCATCAGACAGATTAAAGACTAGATCTGATAAAGAGAAGAAAAACAGAGAGAGGATGCCCCTACCTCCTCTAACCCAGCTACATCTGATCCCAAACTTGAAGAGATGACTAAGACTTTGAAGGATCTAAATTCTGAGATAGCTAAGCTAAAATGGGAATCCAAATAGTCAAACAGAACCTTTCAAGGGGTTGGTAATAGAAATCAGAACCAATTCAGAAGGCCTAATGATGCTCCTCAAGTGATGTAGAGAGAAAGGAGAAATGATGATGATCAAAGGGTAGTCACCCCTTTCCAAAACAATCAGATTGAGGAGATAGGTGCAGACAATGATGTTGTGGACGATACAACCGTGCTCTTCAATGAGACATATTATTATACCAGCCACTTAACACAACAAGAATATGAGGTAGCACAATTGTCAAATCAATTTGATGATCAGATAGGGGAAGAGGGAGTTATTCAAGGACAACCCAAGAAGAAATACGATTTGAGGATGAGAAATGGAGCTTCCAAGGCCACCACCTCTGATCAAGGAAAACAAGTAGAAGCCCCTCCCAAGCCAAATCCAAATAAAGGTATTCCATCTAAAAATCAGTCATCTCCACTATCAAAACCTCTTTCCCCTGAAACAAAGGAAGCTGATAAGACACCAACCTCTTTCAGCTTGGAACATGAGCTAAGAAAAATCAAGATTCTTGTCCCTTTGATGGAATTGTTAAAAAATGAACCTTTCAAGAAATCCATCATGAAAGTTCTGCAACCTACTCCTTCTAGTGTATCTTCTAATGTCATTAGTCTACAGGATGAAAACCCGGCCATTATTGTGGGTCCACACATTGAGGATGGATCTGATGCTTCTCCTCCTTTCTATATATCTATGAATTTCCATGATAAGATCATGCACAACTGTCTTATGGACTCAGGATCCTCTCACAATGTCATGCCCAAAGTTGTTATGGAAGAACTAGGTCTGGAGATTACCAAGCCTTACTAAGACATATACTCCTTTGATTCCAAGAAAGTAAAATGTCTGGGATTGATAAAGGATATGGTGGTTTCTCTAGCACAATTACCCATGAAGAGTGTAGTGATAGACATTGTGGTGGCCAACATCCCCCCAAAGTTTGGCATGCTATTATCCAGAACTTGGGCTAAGCAGGTTGGATGATCATTGCAAATGGACCTCACATATGCCACCATTCCTGTATTTGGTGGTGAGCACATGAGGCTATACAGAGAAGTAAGGTTATCCTACATAGTCAGTGATCATCAAAACCCAAGAAATCACCCCATTTATTCTTTTGAGGATGGGATTGGTTCGTTTGTTTTTCATTTAGATGATGATGAACCTGAAATATCAGTTAGCCAACACAGAGATCAACCAATGACTGATCAACAAAACAAGGTGTGGAAGATGTATTTCGATGGCTCTTCATCAAAAGATGGATCTGGTGCAGGTATTCTCCTCATTTCCCCTTTAGAAGAAGTTATAACCCTCTCTTATAAGCTAGAGTTTGAGACTACAAATGATATAGTTGAATATGAAGCTTTGTTATTGGGGTTAAGGGATGCCAAAGACATGGCCATTGATTTTTTAGTAGTTTTTGGTGATTCTGAGTTGGTCATGAATCAAGTGAGGAATATCTATCAAGCTAAGCAACATAGGCTTAAGCAGTATAGGAACGAGGTATGGGACCCGATCGATAATTTCTTTCTAGCATTTAACCTATCTTTCATTCCCAGAGAATAAAATAAGAAAGATGATTCTCTGGCCTTAGCTACTAGCATGTTCAGGCCTCCTATTGGCGCAAATATTAAATATCAGGTGGAAATCAGGCATAGAACAACCATACCAAACAACATAAATCACTGGAAAGTCTTTAGTGATGATTTAGAGTTGCAGAGATTTCTTCACACCATTGATGAATTCTCCAATATCTCAATTGATCAAGGAAGTCAAGAAGATGAAAATGAGAAATTAGAAGATCAACAACCTTCTCATCTACTGAAGACAATGGCTGGTCATGATATTGTGGAGCTGAAAACCAATCACATTCCTAGAGGACTAATACCATTGGAAATATTGTTCGACAACAATGATGTTTACAAAGGAACTGCCATGAAGAATCAAGAAGAGGAGGTGATAGAGTGCAATATTGGGACCACTGAGAATCCCAAGATCATCAAGCTATCCAAAGCATTGGTTGTAGAACAAAAAGACAGGTATGTCGGTCTCATTAAAAAGTTAGTTGATACTTTTTCATGGTCCTATGAAGATTTGAAGACATTTGATATTGACATCATCCAGCACAAGATCCCTCTAAAAACTGGCTCCAATCCATTCAGACAGAATATTAGACAATTTAATCCCATGTTAATGTCCATAATTGAGAAAGAGCTAAAAAGAATGTTGGATGCCAAGATTATTGTACCATTAAGGTATTCAAACTGGGTGGCCAACTTAGTACCTGTAAGGAAGAAGAGTGGGGAGATACGTTTATGTGTTGATTTCATAAATCTAAACAAGTGTTCTTTGAAGGAAAATTACCCCCTCCCCAAGATGGATCGTATTTTACAGAGGGTGGTAGGTGCACATAGAATTTCCTTGTTAGATGGATACTGTGGTTATAACCAAATGTCAGTTTGTGAGGAAGATAATTAAAAGACAACATTCACCACCCCATGGGGAACATTCATGTATGATAAGATGCCCTTTGGGATCATGAATGTAGGGGCCACTTTTTAGAGGGCCATGGACATAGATTTTGTGGAGGAAAAAGATAAATTTATGGTCATATACCTAGATGACATTACCATTTTTTCCAAGTCCAATGAGGAACATTTGCAACATTTGGAGAAGGTTTTCAAGAAATGCAAGAGGTATGGGATATCTCTCAATCCTAGGAAGTCTCACTTTTCCATGCTAGAAGGGAAGCTCCTGGGCCACATCATATCAGCCAGAGGCATAAAAAATGATCCAAAGAGGGTTTGTGCCATCCAAAAAATTGAGATTCCTAGAAAAAAAAGGTTGTCCAGTCTTTTATTGGTAAGATACACTTCCTCAAATGCTTTGTGCCGAATTTTGCTGAAATTCTTAAGCCTATTACTAACATGTTGAAGAAATATGCTGTGATAAAATGGTCTTTGGAGGAGAAATCATATTTCCAAACAATCAAGCAAGATTTAGTTGAAGCACCTGTATTGGCCAACCCTGACTATACGAAATATTTCTTCATCTTTTCCTTTGCCTTAGATGAAACAATTGTTGTTGTACTGCTGCAGAAAAACAAAGAAGGGCATGAGCAACCCATAGCCTTTTTCAACAGAGCCCTCTGATATGCTGAGCTCAAGTATGATATATTAGAGAAATAGGCTTATGCACTGGTCAAAGCACTCAAGGCCTTCAGGGTTTACGTGCTATAGTCTAGCATAACAACCTTTGTTCTTAGTAGCAGTGTCAAAGAGATTCCAGTCCAACCAGATAGCGAGGGGACAAGAGGGAGATGGATTGTCAAACTTTTGGAGTATGAATTGTGCATAAATCCCACCAAGATGATCAAGGGGAAAGGACTGACCAAATTGCTATCAGAATCAAACTGCAAGGCACTAGAATTGCATCAAACCTTCACCCACTTAGATGCACCCATCATACAACCTGGGCAAGACAACTTACATGTATCCGAAACCTACTCCTCTTTGCCTTGGTATAATAACATCATCTATTTTCTGCAGCATATCGAATACCTCCGAGATGTGAAGAAGACAAAGTCCAGGTCTCTCAAATTTAAATCTATCAAATTCTGCATCTCGAACCAGAACCTGTATTGGAGAGATCCTGTTGGCATCCTGTTAAGATGCCTTGATGAAAATGAAGCTAAACAAGTCATGACATAGATGCATAGAGAAGCGTGCAACATAAACCATCACT
>SNQJ01S0050738.1:140276-155253 GCA_010110895.2 Picea sitchensis | reverse complement strand
ACCACTTCATACAATCTGCCTTGAAAGATGGACATTTGAAGTTGGAAAAGATATACACTAGCCAAAATCCTGCAGACATCTTAACAAAGGGAGTAACCAGGGAGAAACTGAGTTTTTGCTTAGTTTCAGTTGGTCTTCAAGAATGAAGATGAAGATGATAAATTTGCTAGGTCCAAGAAGGTTCAGAGTCCAGCATATACAACAGTAGTAGAGTTGTTGAGATCAGTCTCCAAGTGGGAGATTGTTGGTTGTGGAGCATGATTATCTTCCTGATTCAGAGGTCCTTGCTTTCAGTTGTGTGTATACCCCATGAAGTATTTACACCCCAAAAGTATGTACACTCTTCCATGCGGGGGAGTACAGAGGGGGGGTACCCCCTCTATGGGGTCTGGGGGTAAGCGGGCCCCCAGCGGGGTTCGGGGGCAAAGTCCCCAAAGGGAAAATTGCCTTGTAAATATATATTGTAATTTCATTGTAAATTTGGATCGTTCATTATAAGGTCGCAGATCTAACAATAGAGATTATGTTAGGGTTTTTTTCCCGAGAAGGCAGCCCTTTTTTATGAGGGAAATGTATTGCGGCTATGGTTGATGGCGAATATTGTATTCTGAGAGAGGAGACTATGAGAGAAAGAAGATGAAGTTACAATGGGTTTTGTTGTAGGTTGTATCCCTTCATTTGTTGGATAATAATAAAGGAAGGACCTGGAAATTTCTCTGGTGGACGTAGCCCACACTAGGTGAACCACGTAAATCTGGGTCTCTCTTGTATTGTGTATCTTCTGTGTTTTGTTTCTGCATTTGTTTTATTTTATTGCTCAGCGGTCCTGTTTTTCTAATAGAGAGCATTCCTTATTATCACATAGATAGGTCCTAACTGTTTGGTGGAGAGTGAAGGAGGTATGGCACGAGTTGTACGTGGAGTTGGAAGGGTTAGATTCTGACTCGCGTATGAAGGATTCCTAGAGGTTGATGGAGTTGTCTTTGTTCCAGGGTTGAGGGTTAACTTTCTCTTAGCCTTATCCTTGGAGAATGATGGATATTGTACATTGTTCAAGAGAGGGCACAAATTTATATACAGAGAGGGACCAGACCCAGTGGAACCACAACTGATTGGTGATCAGGTGAAAATGTTGTACATGTTGCAAGGAAAACTTTTAGGACATGATTCAACGTTGGATGAGGAGAAGGAGGCTCCTGAGACTGCGGTGGGCCCAAGGATTCAATATTCCATTCTGAGAGAAAAGAGGGAGTTTCTTCTGAGAACTAGAAAGAGGCTCAATTGGTGTGAATGAACCAATGCTCAAGGTGGAGTGGATTATCCTAGGATCTCAGGGTTCAGAGTAGCTTTCAGGAGGATGTATTCTGGTTCGATTTCTGTGTAGGTGTTGAGGATGGCTCGAGGTTCAAAGGGAGGTCCTACTATGAACATTGTGATGGGACTAGATGATGGTGATTGCAACGAGTACATCCCTAGATAAGAGGGAGTGTTATATTTTTATCTCGGGAGGTACTCCTCATGTGTGTCTTGTATGCAGAAGTAACCTAGTACCTACACTACTAGACACTTGACTTTGTAATGGGTTTTTAAAAAGTTGTGATAAAGTGGTTTTTTTATTAAAGTGAATTTTTTTAATAAAGTGTACCTTCTAATATTAAAGTGATTTTATTTCATAAAGTGCACTTATGTTATAAAGTGAAAATGTACTTTAATATTTTAAAGTGATTTATTTTGGAGGGAATGAATCATGTCCCTTGATCTTGTAAAAACAAGATTAGATCTTAGCCATTGGATTTAGGGTTGGAAAAGGTGAAGGTTCAATTTCATATTATAAGATAATACCTAGGGTAGTGTGCAAGACACAAGAGAAGAGATTGAGAGAGAGAGATAGCTTGAAGAGGAGAGGGCACAAATCCTAAGGAAACTTGTTGTGTAACTAAGTTTGTGTCTTTGTTGTTGTGAAGGCCGCACTGTATAGATCCATACAGTTCGTACAATAGAGGAAAGGGGCACATATTTCAAGACTGGTTTGATGCACACAAATCGAGGTATTTGTTGATGTATTTTTCTTGTTGTTGGGGTGTTTTTGTGTTGTTTTCCGTACAATATGTTTTTGGCACATTTTCCTATGTGCCGGTACAATTGGGCCATACAGGTTGTACAACTCATTCTACATAGTTTTCTAGACAACACTTGGAGGGACAGTTTTGTGGTTGTATGTGGTTTTCTTCTGCTGGGTTTTGTTAGTTTATGCTGATACAACTTTCCTAAAGATAATAAAAGATCTCTCTCTCATTGGGTTTTCCCACATTGGGGTTTTCCCTAGCATTGCCTAAATTTTCTGAGTATTTTCCAATTTGAATGATTGTTGTTCATTGTGTTTATTCCACTGCAAAATTGCTTAGCAATGTGTATTTCTACTTATGGTAATTTCAGAATGTGGGTTTAGACATTTCAAAGTTTATAGAAGACAATTATCTCTAGGTTTCTAAGTGCATGGCATAACTTAGTACTTGCTCATTTTGTCATTTAAATTTCTACATGTTGTTGGATAAGGTAGCTATTTTGTCAGGCTACATTCCATATTGAAAAGCCCGATGGAGAGGCATCCATACATATTAATTCTGATTTTGCCTAGTTAACATCATATTTATATTTCCATATTCTTCCCTAGGTCGCTTGAGTATTATTGAGCCAACACCACCAGGTTTTAGCTCCTAGCATATATTTCAAAGTTTTAGGATCTCTTAGTCCCAGACCTCGTATAGGTTTTTGAAGGAAAACTATTGACCATGATACCAAGGCCCATTTTTTGTGCTCATTGTTTCCCCCCCATAGGAAGGTTCTTTAGATATTACATACTACTTTGAGGATGTATTTTGGACGAGTGAGGGCAGAGAAGAGATACAAGGGCATGGCCTGCAAAAATGATTTTACTAGGACCAAACATCATGCCAAGTTAAGATAACGGTATGACCAACTGTCTAGTTTTTTAGCCATTCTGGACAACAAGTCTTCCCAAGAGGCCCTTTTTAAGGAGTTTTCCACCAGGGGGCACCTAGATATTTGGAAGGAAGAGCGCTCCTTTGAAATTCCATAATGAGAGACATATTAGCTTGGATAACTAGCGAAGTATGGAAAAATAATATTTGAGACTTACCTTGATTGATAGAAGTTTTGGAGGCTTCCATAAAGTTAGATATGATTTTCTTGAGGACGAGCGCTTCACGAACAGTTGGGTACCCATTAACATTGTGTCATATACAAATTGTTGGTGTGTGGTTGCATCACTTTCCCTATGGAGATTTAAACCTTTTATCCATCCCTCAATGGTTTCCACTTTGATGGGATGATCGAGTCCCTCTATCGTGATAATGAAAATGAAGGGGGAGAGGGGGTCCCCCTGCCAAATGCCTCGGGAGGTGGAGAAGGTGGTGGAGGGGGAGTCATGGATAAGAATAAGAAAGAACGCATAAGAAATCATGGTCATGATCCATTTGGTTCAATTTTTAGAGAAGCCAAAAGCAAGAAGGATTTGTCTGATATATTGCTAGCTAAGATTATAAAAGGCTTTGGACATATCTAGTTTGATCATCATGTATGATTTTTTGGTTATTTAAAAGAATGAATTATATTGTGGGAGATGATAATACTATCCAGGATTTTTTTTTCCGTACACATATCTATATGGTTCAGGGGATATGGGGCCAAGGAGGAGGGGTCTTAGGTAATTTGCAAGGATTTTGGTGATGATTTTATAGATTACATTGCATAGTGAAATGTGATGGAATTTGTGGGGGTCCTCAACCTTTTATTCTTTGGGGATTAGAGTAAGGAAAGTAGAGTTTAGGGATGGAAAAACATTCAAGTAGTTTCTGGGATCCTCCACTACTTCATGGACATCCTGCTTGATGGTAGACCAACAAGCAAGGAATAAATCACTGGTTAAACCATCCGAACCTGCGAATTTTCATTTTGAAATTCCTAGAATCGCTCGTTATACTTTCTCCATGGAGATCTATCTCATTAAAGCATCATTCTATTCAACAGTAATCGGTTTGGGAATATGTTGGGTTACTTTGCTTATTGCTCTCTGTCTATTGGGTTGTGGTTTTGTCAACATGTTGTAGTATTGAATCAGTTCAAATTCGATCTCTTCATGTTTGGAAAGTTTTCTTCCTTGGTTTTCCTTCAACACCTCTATTCTATTATGGTAACGATGTTGGAGCATGGATCCATGGAAAATTTTTGTGTTTCATTCCCCTACTTGGATCCGTCTGACTCTAGAATTCTACTTCCATAGTTGTTTCTCTTGTTTATAAAAGAGGGTGAGATGAATGTTTAGGTTTGTTTCTTTGGCCATCAGATCGTTGGTTCTACCTATTAAAATCATTTGTTGTTGTATGTGCTCGATCATATTTTCCAACTCAAGTTTGGCCTTGAAGATGTCCCAAAACTCTTCTCAGTTCAAATCTTTGAGTCTAAGCTTGAGATTCTTGAGTCGTTGTTGGAATTTTAGGATAGGGGTGTCATTTTATAATGCTTCTTCCTTCCACCATTTCTCTACATTCGCTTGAAATGAAGGGTGCTCCAACCAAAATTCTTCGAATAAAAATGGTATGTTTTTGGGGTTGGCCTTGATGTCAAGGTTCAAACATATTGGCCAATGATCAAAACCATCAAAAGAAAAGATCATGGCCTTAATTTCTAATCCTTTGAGCAATAGGGAATCTGAAATAAGGAATCGATATAGATGAGAGGATACTTGGTGAGTTCCCCCCCAATGGTTGTTCTAGGTATGTAGTCCATTCATTGTTTCCTTAGAGTCTTGATCTATGCATATGATGCCTCCCATATTTTCTGACAGTGAGGTAATCATATTGAAGTCTCCTCCAATGACTCAATGGTGGGATCCTGTTAGGCTCCTTATGTTTTTCATGTTGCTCAAGAAGTCTATTTTTTCTCCCATCAACTGAGGTCCATAAACATTAGTAATGAATCCATATTACTCTGATCCGATTAATTGGCATTGAGAAAAGTGTTCTTTTGTGGAAAATAAGTCGGTGAGGTAGATCTCCATGGAGTTCCATAAAATCGTCATGCCCCCTAAAGCACCATCGGCATGTAAGGCCATTGATTGGCAGCTTGTCCAACATTTGAAGGTTATCTTGTTGAGCATTACAGTTGGATATTTGGTTTCTTGAATAATGAGAATTGTTGGTTGATTTATAAGGATTTTGATCGTTAGGATTTGTTTCTTGTTGGGGTTATTGAGGCCCCTTATATTACATGAGATGATATTTATTAAGAGTTGGGGGGGTAACTTAGAATGTCTCCATCATGAGGGTAATGTTTCCTAATTTTACTAAAAATTCACTAAGTTCCTAAAGGAGTTGCTTGTTACTTTGATGTCCTCTATTTTGTTCCTCTTTGACTTGCTTAGGAGATACCTGGATATGGCATTTTTTATTCCTAAAGATGAGGATGTTGGGTACTTATCTTTGGGAGAAATTTCCAAGTTGGATTTGGATTTGAGAAGAGCCTTATGCAAAATTTGAATTTGTTTCTTCGAGATAGAGTTAGGTTCTCTTCTTTCACATGCATTAGAAATTCCTTGCAGATCCAACCCTTCTAGTTCCATATATTCCACTTTGTCTTTGTCTTTGTTTCCTTCTTCTATTGTGATCATATCTTCGTCACCCTCTATTGTTGGGCGGTCAGTTTCTTGGGAATATTTCTTTTTATCACCCTTTAGATCATGATCTGGGTGAAGAGGGATCTCAAAGGAAATGTATGGCACATTCACTTGTTGAGAAGGTCGTACCTCCTATTATTTCTCAGGTATTGAAGAGAGGGTATCAAAGTTTTTTTGAATCTTGGGTCCTTTTGGATTCTGCAGTGGTAGAATTTTCCGAAGGTATTTCATCTTGTTGGTTAGTTTCTCAAAGCCTTCCTCATCCTTTGATGGGGAGTTTTTAAGAGGATTTGGAGCATCATTCAAAGGGAATTTCTAGAAGAGGTTCCCATGCACATGACATTTTCTACAGTGAAAGGGTATGTGTTCGTAATCTATGGTATGGATCCAGTCATAATCTTAGAAACTTAAGCAGATTGAGGTCAATAATTGTTTCAATACATTTAGGTAAACACACACGCACACACACACACACACACATGCATATGAGGTGTATTTTCCTTACTTTGTTGCTTCCACAATTTTGACGAAGGATCCCAAGGTGTTGCTAATATCTTCCAAGATCTCTAGGTCCCAATATTTTTGCAGCAGGGACTAGAGGCCTATCCATACGAGAGAAACATTGAAGTCTTCTTTGGCTGGGTTGAATTTCTCAGTCCAAAGATGCAGGTATAATACTACTGAGTTGAAGAAATAGGGGGAATTTTCAAATATCCTTTCTTGATCTTCTACATTATTGAATACGATTGTAAAAAATCCTTTTTATCCCAATTTTAGCTTGACTTCTCCTTTTGGTTTCCATCTGGTTTGAATCCATCAGGTCATGGATTTTTCCTTTGGGGTTTCGTTGGTTTGTGGAATACATGTGCATGTACGCTTCATTCCTTGGCCACTGGGTTCATCATGCACATCTGCTATTGGATTATTAGATTGTGGGTCATTTGTTGCTTCTTCATTTTCCTTGGGTCGTGGTATTGATAGTGGATCCTCAAAAATGGTTGAAGGGTGTGTGCCATGATCACATCTTTGTCCGACCACAATGTTACAGAAGGAGGGAGGCTCCCTCCTCCTACTTCCACCATTGCAAAGACTTCAAAAAAATTGGAATCACTTAGGATTCAGAGCTCAGAGGCATGTTTAAGTTTCTTTTGTTCTTAATATTAGAGAAAAAAACCCTCTATTGATGTGACTAGAAATAATTTTCTTTTTGATAATATGAATTAGTTTTAATAAGAAATGTAATACTCAAAGTATTTTTAGATATATAAATTATTTTTAATAAAAAATGTAATACTCAAAGTATTTTTGGATATATAAATGATTTTTAATAAAAAAATGTGATACTCATAAAGTAATTCTCATATAATAAATAATAATGTAATATTTTTTTAACATAGCCCATGTGATATACCACATATTCATTTTTTAAATTAGGGGAAATATAAAACATGATTAATTAAAAAATACATAGTTCATAACATATATTATATTCATAAATTCAAACTCATATATCTATACATGAGAACCACATATAAACCATTTATCCATTTATTAATTTAACTAATGTATGGAGTGCATGTTGCACATATTTCATATATCAATGAAATTAAAATATGAATATAATTTAAACAAGGCTGCATGACAGCTTATACCTGCCGTTATGCAGGTATAATGAAGCAAAAGTTGATTTAAAAATAAAATAGAAATAAAAACATTATATTTAAATATATATAATAACTCGCTGGAAACTCTTTCTTTTCTTTTAACATTAAAATATTGTAGAGTATTAATAAAAACTACAATCATGGCAACTGTAGATTTAGTAGATTGAATATTTGGTAGATTTTCTCTTATTATACCATCGTACAAGCACTTCTGTAGCGGTCATAGAACCTAACCTTCACATAGAGTTGGTGCCGCAACAACCTCCTTAACCAGCAAAATCAGTAGCAACCGGCATATACGTGTATGTGTATAACATGCATAATAAATTTATGAAGACATAAATGTCCGCTCTAAGAGTTAGAATAAGACTTCAATTTATGAACCAATCACATTAGAGATAAAAGATTTAAATGTTTGAAAAAAATAAAAATATATATAATTATAATGTAACACTTTGGAAAAGAATGAGAAATTTATGGTCAATGGAGAAAGTAATATATATTCAATGTTAATCGATCTCTATATACACTGCCTATCGGCAGGTATAATAATATATGGATACCCGTATATTAGTTTAACTTATATATGGAGTGGTTCCAAGTGTTCCATATATATATAAGTTTAACTAATGTATGGACAACATAACTCCACATACTCCACACATAACCATGTACTCCATATATGTTAAACTAAAATATGAGATAAATTAATTAAATTAATATAAAAATATCTATATATTAATTTAACTAATATATGGAGTATGTGGCTATATATATATATATATATATATATATCAGTTTTATTTATTTATTTACGAATATAAAGTTTTTTTATTTAATTTACAAAAATGCGAATAATATGTGATAGTCTATGTATTCAATTTTTAAAATTTTGAATTGACATTTTATTTTTTATATCATTTATATTATATTCAAAAGTAATGTATGAGTGTCTGTATCATTATGAGTGTTTTACTTGCAACATTACCAAAGTTAAATATGGGTTGTTATCCACCATTTATAATGTAACATATAAACATCTTTATCTAAAGCAATGTCAACTCAACCACTAGGGATGATGTTATCCTCTAAAATGTAATTGATTCCTGAAAAGCTGATTTTGATAGTATATTTTTATTTATTTTTTTGAAACCCTTTTTTGTCTCAAAATTCTCCTAATGTAAATTCCTTATAAGTAGTAGATTTTACTCTTCAATGGATCAAGTTGCTTAGCCTTTTATGCATGAAAGAATCTACACCACTTCAAGTTTGAAAAAAAAACTATTCATGCACACATTAAAGAGAGAAGCCTTATATATCACTTGTTCTCTAAGAAAGATGTGTCCATTAGGTTTTAAGAAAGGGAAACTCCAAAAATCCAACCATGACTACAAATGAAGAAGATAAACTATTTATATAGAGTCTAGCTCAACTTTCTTTACAATAAAATAATAATATGAAATATGAAAACCATATATCTAGCTTAGGAAGGAGTAAATAAACATTTTCCTCCAACCAACTAATCAACAATACATAAAATAACAATGTGGTCAAGCCACATGTACAAGTGTCCAACTAAAATAGCCCCATGAAAGTGGGATGTCTCCATAAAAAAAGGCATAATACGTGTCAAAGATACAACGTCTAGTCGCCAAATGCCCCCACCTATAGAAATCCATAACCAACTCCTTAACATAGACAATAGAACCCTAGATCCAGGGTTTGAAAACTTCAAGATCTCCTCTAAGGTGGATGTGTAGCTCTCCAAGATGAAACGTCCAAGTATGTACCATCATAAGGTTGTTGAAAAATGGTTGTCATTGATGTCAAAGGTCGACATGTGTGGAAATCATAAATAATACTAATGTAGACAATATTTGTACTTGCCCCGAATGACAACGCCATAACGACGAAGTTTAGTGTGAAAAAATAAAACAACAAAAATGATTTTGGGTTGCACAAAGTTGAAGGAAATGAAGATTGGAAGCTTTACGAAATTCCCTTAAGTAGACAAAGAGATCAAGAAGATACCTTGTGGGAGAATGATTACAGACTGTTGAAGCTTGAATGACACAGAGGAAGCACAAGTAATAAGCATAAATGGAGTCCCAAAATGGTTGAGTCCTAAATAGGACTGTTACCATGAAGAAATCCTTGCATTCAAATAGGAGGAAATCACAATAGTTGATTTGGCATAGTGAACACGTTTGAACCATTGATCTGTAGGAGGACTAAAGAAATGAGAATCGTGACCATTGGTGACATGTTTAAGTTGTCAGAGTGATCAATTGTAACGATATTTGTTGGATCTATGTTGATCCATTTCGAGAAAGGAGAGTGACAAGGATGCTAGCATGGCAGCCAAAGTGTTCCAGGGGTGACATGAGTCAAATTTTGATTGTACCATACAAGAGTGGGCCTAGTTCGGTGTTGAGATCGTAGGCTATCATCTCTTCTATTGAATTTGAGTGGATCTCCATCGTACATTGAAGAATAGTTGGAGTGAATTGTGTGACCTATGGCGAACATACACCAACGATGAAAAGGGATTCTGTGAGCCAATGAGAATCGTTGATCAAAGAGCAGGGATGAAACAATAGTCATAGATCTATCATGATTCCAATTTGGTAGGAAGATATTTAGGATGTTATCTCAGTCGTTGAATTGGAATAGGGAGTGGATCTCCACCATTTGTCGGAGAAATGTTGGTCGAAGTGGACTATGATTTCTACAAAGAATATACTCCAATGACAACGAGGGAAGATAACTATCGTGCAAGTTGAAGGATTGATGCAATCAAAGTCATTGATTTCATACTCCGAGGACCATTGGATCTGTCATAGTATGAGCCATCAGAATGGAAGAACCCCATTGAATATGATCTCCAATGAGCAATCTAGACCGTAGGTCAACGAACAAGTGAGATGCAATCTTAGCCACAGATCGTCATGGTCCCTACCAAATCAGTTAATGTGAAAATGAAGAAACGTCTTTTAACCGTCGGTTAACTTGAAGTGGTGATGAGGATCAGGACCATTGATTAAGAAATATGAGGACCGTTTGATCCGTCAGAGCAGATCGTTGAAGAAGATCCATCAAAATTGAAGTTTACACACATGCTTTTACTGTCTCGACGATGATGATCATCGACTTGGTGGTAAGAAGAGAAAAGATCAACGGTTGCAATAAAACAAAAAGGATATTGAATGACTACTGAGCCTCAATGTAACAGATAACCAAATATGCAATCGCAATAATATATATAAAATATGAATAATTGATAAAATATATGATAACTAACTATTTACTAATTAATTATTATGTTATGAACATCTTATTTATATATATTATGTTCATAACACTCAAAGTGGTGTTGAGTGTTTCGATGCCCTGATGATTCTGATATCAAGGAAAAAATCGACTGACAAGATCAAATTTGAATCATATCTAATGGTGGTTGAGCGCTAAGGACTAGTGAACAAATCACGTACATCAGAAGAAGGTTGATACCAATTTTTGGGAAAGGTTTTGATAACCTGACTTTTAAGGAAGATTTGAAGGTTGGAGACGAACTCTCGAGCACACATTTTCTTGTATGTGGAGAAATCATTGAGCACGTGAGCTCTATAAATAAAGACACTCGAATAATTTTGAGTGTGAGTGATGGAAGCGAGGAGTAGTGAGCTCCGAGGTTCTCAATTGTGAGAACATGTGGTGTGGTGTGAGAAAGCTAGTGATGGAGGAAAACTATTGAACAAGAGATCTGAGGTTCACAGGTGTTAGGACTCTATAATTCCCAGAGGTTGTCAAGGGTAGAATAAATTGACATAGGTAACTTATCAAAACCACTTTTTGAAACTGGGATCTAGCCCTGCCATTTTCAGGTAGGGATATCTCTGTATGATTTAGATTTGTTGAGGTATTAGATATTAGGCTAGTTAAAGTAACCTGAGCTTGTTTGTTTGTTTATAAATATTGATTGAAATATTACATTAAACTTCCATTAGGATATGGGGTCTGTATTAAAGATTAGGATCAAATACAGTTTTTATGAGGTTCCTTCACAGGGAGAGATAATGAGAATGATGAATCTATTAGAATTAAATGGGATGAAAAAGACAGAACATGTGAGAAAGTCAGCCAAGCAAAGAAGCAATTAAGAATTCCTTTACTTAATATCATATGAATAACAAGTAGATCACCAAAGACCAAAAATAAAGTGCACGAGACAAATTATGTTCATTAACTTCCTTTTAATGATTAGAAACTGAAAACATAATGCTTTCAGAGAGAGAAAAACATTTAATAGATAAAGATAAACATCACCAATGTTCAAAGGAAAGAATCCTATGAATAACCTTTTTATTACTAGTCAATCCTTTTGAAACATTACACAAATATCAACCCTCAATACTTCAAAGTAAGAAGTATTTATACAATAGTTACATCTGATCCTATCATTAATGACTACGATATTGTGGAGATAAAATATAACTAACTAGATTACAAATTACAAAATAATAGGAATGTTGCTAATCTATTCGAATCCTTGGTGTTGATTCTAGGGGAAGTAGTTGGTGGTTCATCACTTTGACTTGATTGTCTTCTTCATGATGACTCAGAAATCCAACTCACCTTTACTCAAGTAAAGAACACAGGTCTTCCCATCTCTTTTGACTAGGGATGGAAACCTTGAGTAAATTTATGTATATTTCGTCCATCTCAGTGTACTTGGCAAAAGTAGGATTTGTAATAAAAATATACTTTATCTCATGTTGGATGCTCAGGTCCAACTGCAAAGTTTCTAAGAAAGCCTTGCTGGTAATTCTTCCTTGTATACCCAAAAATTTAGAACCATCCTTTGCCACTGTGATGATCGTCTGCTTGTAGTATGACAGTGTGATGAGATTGTCATTAATCACTAGTAGTCTAGGGAGTCCCTTCTTGTGTAGTGCGTCAACCTTTCTGAAATATATCTGCACTCCAATGTCCATCATCTGAGATTTCTCCTCTAGTTGCAGCATCAATCCTTTCTTGGTAAGATCCTTCTTGACCTAAAGGATGGTCTTTGTCCTGTCTTCAATTTCCAATGCCTCTAACGCCTCTTTGGTATTGGAGTTTAGGAACCTAATGAGCTCAATGGCCTCTGTAGGATTCTCCCCTAATTCTTACCTTATCTTTTCAATTGCTTGTTTGGCCTTCTGTACCAGTTCATGTTGTTCAAAAACAATCTGTATAAATGGACATATCTTTTCCATTGACTTGCTGATGTCCATCCAGATGTTTTCCTTGGCCTCAGATAATGTTCTAGACATGACAATCTCCTTCTGCAGGTTCTGTATTTCTTGACTAAGTCTTTGTGATTTATGCATCTTTGTATTATAGTTGGCCTGGAACATGGACTTTAGCTTTTGGATATTTTTTTATCTCTTCTTGCAATATTTTGATTTATTCCCCTTGAAGGGTCATGTCCTCCATTGACTTCACCAAATTCTCAGAAAAATATGAAACTTTCACTGGAATGGTTGATGGAATCTCTACTGTTGTGGCTACTGCTATAGTAACTCCTGTAAGAGGAACTGCATCCAGTGGGATAACAACCATCTTCACGCTCTGTTCTTTCTCTTTAACCAACTTGTCTAACTCAACCTCCATCTCCTTTATCTATGCATTCTGATCCATTATTAGTTTCAACATCTCCTCCTTGTGGCCTTCACTTTCAACCATTTCCTTTGCTTGTGAATATTCAGTGGCTGAAAGTTTTAATTGTTTCCTCAAAGATGATATGTCAGCATTTTTATTCTTCAGTAGTTCCTCGGCTACCTTGACATTAGATGGGTCATAACCGATCTTCAGTACAATCTCCTCTAGGGATTTGATCTTGTTATCTTTGGCCAAAGAGGATATCTTTTCCAACTTCAACTGAGATTGGACATTGTTTAAAGGCACTTGCAATTTTGCAACAGTCAATGACGTATTTGTCAAGGTAGAGAAGATCATCTCCCATGTTTTCCTATGCATGTCCATTTGATATGTTGGATGAACTATTGATATTATGGTAGCCGCGGGAGGTATTTACCTACACGTGTTAACCTGACGAGAATAGAATATTCCGAGAAGCAAGAAGAAACCCTAAATAATTGGTTAAGAACCCTAGAAGACTAGTCAACTCAAGAGAATGATTTGTATTAGGTTATTAGTCTCCAAGAGAAGAAGTCGACTAAAAGAAAATGTTATATAATAAGTAATTAACACCTAGAATGAGAATTCGGCCCAGGCATTCTGGCATAAACAATATAAATATAGGAGGCCAGTCTTCATTTTGGCCATAATTCTCAGAATTGCAGAAGTACACTTGTGCGCACTGCAGTTGGCCAGTTTGTGCGCAAGTCTTGGGAGAAGTTGTTGTCGGTAGTTCTGGAATCTGCATTTTTGGTTTTCTGGGTTGGACTCTCTGATCATATTTTGTTATGCTTTCTTGGTGTGCTATCCTTGGAGAGAGGTGCCCCACCTTTGTTTGGCTATTAAGCCTAGGTTTTGCTTCCAGAATATTTCTCTGTCAAGGTTAAGGTGCTCGGGGGTGGCTTCGACCTATGGCTGGGTGATAATATTTCTATATTGTCTATGGTTAAACGAGCACATCCATTATATTATAATAGGTTATGGGCCCACACTCTTTTCAGATAGTCTAACCACTGGAAGATATATTGGGAGGATTTTCTCAGTTACAGTTGTAGTTGCAGTCAAAGTTTTTGTTATTGCAATGAAACCCTAACCCTCTTGTTGAGGCACCTTAAGTGAAGAGATTGACCTAATTTCTGGATATCCTAGTGCACCATAACCTAGCACACCTCCTGGTACTCTCAGCAAGCTAAGACATCAATTTTGAGTTTTTGGTCAAAGTCAAAGGTTGACCAAGTCAAAGAAATCATGACCTACTCTATGAAGTCAGAAAACAAGTTAGAAGGGGATTCTAACTTCATAGCATGGAAGACAAGGATTGATCTCATCCTTTCCAAGAATAAAGTGTTGGACATCGTGAAAGGAAAGATCATGGAACCACAGTTCGAAGAAGGAAAAGAGAAGGAACCACAAAATGTTGCAGTTATGGAGAAGTTCAAAGATAATGACATCAATTCCATGAGTATCATAGTGAATTATATAAAATACCACTTGATACCCTACATATCCCATCTTGACTCATCTAAGAATATGTAGGATGCCCTAACAAACCTCTTCTTAGTCAGAAACATTGGACAGGTAATGAGTATGAAGAATGAGCTCTGTGGAATGAAAATGAATGATGATGATAGCATAACATCATACCTTGTGAGAATATATCAGTTAAGAGATCAAATACAAGCTATTGAAGAAATCATTTCAGAGAAGGAACTGGTAAATATAGTACTCAATGGTATTCCCAAGACATGGGATGCATTTGCCACAAGCATGAACACAAGGAAGGAGTATCCTACATTTGAATAACTTTGGACTTGTTGTGCACAAGAAGAATCAAGGATTAGTGAAAAAGAGAAACCCCAAAATAAATACGATGATCAAGCCTTCACAACAAGGTTCAATAATTTCAGGACTAAAAGGAAGTTTGGCTCAAATAAGT
>SNQJ01S0050738.1:110958-140226 GCA_010110895.2 Picea sitchensis | reverse complement strand
CATGAACACAAGGAAGGAGTATCCTACATTTGAATAACTTTGGACTTGTTGTGCACAAGAAGAATCAAGGATTAGTGAAAAAGAGAAACCCCAAAATAAATACGATGATCAAGCCTTCACAACAAGGTTCAATAATTTCAGGAGTAAAAGGAAGTTTGGCTCAAATAAGAAGTCAAATCAAGATAAAAATATGTCAAAAATACAATGCTTCAACTGTCAAAAATATGATCACTAAAAGAATCATTGTCCCTAACTAAAGAAGAGGAAGGAAACACACGAAGCATCAGTTGTTGAAGAAAGGAAACCCTCAAATAAGACCAAGCAAGATAAAACAAACTTCTTCTTCTAAGACAAGGTAACAATATTATTCATAGTTCTTGTACATACCATGTTTACATAGTTTCTGTACATATCTTGCATATCTATTTCTTAGAATATAAGATGTTCAAAGAGAAACAATACCTATGGAAGAATAACAAGATAAGGATTGATATCACGATGACTCTAAGACAAGAAATACACATGGAAAGATGAAGTACATTGACAATCCTTGGTAACAATTCATGTGGAAGCTATTACAACTGCCGAAATCAAAATCAAACTTGAAGAAACCTAGAAGAAGTAAAAACTGAAAGAAGTCAACAATCAAAAGGAAAAGACTTGTGACACTTTGCAGAAGGCAATAAGGATGCAGACAGAAGCATGGACTCTTTTAAATGGAGGGAGATGATTATATAATTCCAAAAGAAGAGCATGCATTCATGCATGAAGCAAGGATTAGGAGGGATCTAATCCTAAATAATATGATCCATTGAAGATTATGAAGTATCTACCCATTTTCCCATTAATGGTAGCAACCATGAAAAACAACACGTGTTCAGCTTGACTTTAGAACAAGTCTTCTTCGAAAATAAGCCTTAAAGTATCCCTGGTTGTCCATCCACATCCATGATCCTATGATGAAAGGAAGAAGTCAGAATCTTCAAGGCATGGAATCTATAGAAAACTCCATGGACCCAAGAGCTAAAGAGAAACATGAAGAAGAACATGAAGATTCCAAGAGAGAAAGAAAAGCCAGAACAACCAATCATTATATCAAGAATCACAAGACTACCAACTTGATCTGAACCCTCTAGAAGAAATCAAGTAGAAGAAATGAAAGTTGTGATGAAGAACAGTGTATGGAAGACTTATGAATGAAATCATTGCGAGATCTAGAACTAAAGGTTCTCCCAGATGGAGGGAGAGGACTATGATGATAGCTTGTTCCAGAAATGCCTAAGACATTATATCTCCTTCTATATCCATGGGTTGTAGTTTACAATAGATGAATGTAAGGAATGTTTTCCTCAACATAGTAATTCAACAAGAAGCGTATNGATGGAGGGAGAGGACTATGATGATAGCTTGTTCCAGAAATGCCTAAGACATTATATCTCCTTCTATATCCATGGGTTGGAGTTTACAATAGATGAATGTAAGGAATGTTTTCCTCAACATAGTAATTCAACAAGAAGCGTATGTAGAGAAACCTCAAAGTTTTTGAGGTATACCAGAAAGAGACTCTTGTATGCAGATGGAAGAAGATCTTGTATGGATTCAAACAACTTGGTGTAGAGCCTCCAATGCACAACAAAATCATGGTGAAAAATTTATAGATATTGTATCAGAATGGTTAATCAGAAATCCAGGATGATGGATTGCCAATCCATGACAAGCTCTCATGATGATAGAAGAAGTACCACTTGGATATGTTCCAGTTTGAGCCTTTCCATGATGTTATGAGCTAGCAAGAAACAAAAGAGATTAATCCAACTATGATATACTATAATGATCAGAGCTATATGAAGCCTTCAGAGAAAAACAGTGTTCCAGAAAGATTGAAGTACATTGAAATCGAGCATTACATTCTCTGTGATGAAGTCCAGAAAAGAGAAGTGATTCTTCAATAGCTATCTCCACTGATGAGAAGATAGCAGACATTTTGGTAAAGCCTCTGCCCAAGATGAGAGAGTTTGTGTACTCAAGAAACAAGCTGAAGCTCATGGAGACGACTTCCTTATTAAAAGGAAAGAGATGACTCCTAGGTTGGGAGGGTGCACTGATGTGCCATTGATTTATGGACAATCATTTTTCAAGTTCGAAAAATGGTCTAGGATGAGTAGTTCCTTTCCAGTTCGGAAAGTGGTTTGAGATTTCTGATGGATAGGCATTTTCTAGTTTGGAAAATGGTCCAAATCGAATGGTCATTTTCATAATGAAAATGGTTCGATGGATTGTTGATGTACCATAGACAATGATTCCCCTTGTGGCCAATGTGGGGAAATGGTCTAGGACAATATTTCTTCTTGACAGTCACTCTTAGTAGTGGTCAAGAAGACTGGTACGCCTCGATAGACAATCATTCTTTCAAATCTCACAATTGTGAGCAGTTTGAAGAATGGTTCATTTTGGAGGTTGGTGCAGGACAACCATTTCCTTAGGAAATGGTCTGGACAATCATTCCCTAGGGCAGATTCATTCTCTCCATGTTTCACTTTGTTTAGTGCCAGAGGAATGGCCCAGATAGGTGAATGATCCAAGTTCAACAATCAGGGACAAACATTCTCTAGGGCAGACTCATTCTCTCCAGGTTTCTCTTTGTTTAGTGTCGGAGGAATGGCCCAGATAGGTGAATGGTCCAGGCTCAAAAATCAGGACAAGTATTCTTCCTTGCTTGAGAATAATAGTCCAGATAGCCCATCATTGATTTTTTACTCTCCGAGGGCAGATGCTTTTCCAAATCTCACAAATGTGAATGGAAGAATGGCCCAGATGACTCAGTTATATCATGATAGTGTTTATGTGCAGGTTGATATCAGATGATATGATTTCCATGGAGACTGTATGTCTCTGGACAGTAGATGAATGCTACTGTAGTGGATGTGTTCCATTGATTGTGAATGTATGTCATTGATCAAGTAGTTGTGTGTTACTTGGTGTGGTAGTGTACCACTGGATTGTAGTTGTGTACTACTATGGATAGACACAGTTGTGTTCTATTGAATGAAATTGTTCTGATTTCCTTGTAGACTATCAATAGTGTTAAAAATGATTATCCGTTAGATGGATGATCAGTGAACTGATGGACAGAGATTCTCCAGACGAAAAATGATCCAGAACATCTATTCTTCTAGGACATATGCTCGGATTAGAAGAATGAATTTTGTATCACTCCTTGAAGTGAGTGACTTATTCAGCATCATCTCTGATTACTCATATGGAGTATGGTTTCGAGAGATGATGCAGTTGATGTTTTCAGATGACACTGATAGTGATTATGGTGCTTGTGATATAATCATGAGATAGTTTGTATGACTATGATGATGTTACCGAATCAATGGTATGTTTTTTCTCAATACCATTGCCTTCAATACCTCCCTAGCTAGGAGGGAGTGTTGATATTATGGTAGTTGTGGGAGGTATTTACCTCCACATGTAAACCTGACGAGAATATAATATTTTAGGAAGCAAGAAGAAACCCTAAATAATTGGTTAACAATCCTATAAGACTAGTCGACTCAAGAGAATGATTTGTATTAGGTTATTATCCTCCAAGAGAAGAAGTAGGCTAAAAGGAAATGTTATATACTAAGTAATTAGCACCCAGAATGAGAAGTCGACCTAGGCAATCTGGAAGAAATAGTATAAATATAGGAGGCCAATATTAATTTTGCCCAGAATTCTCAAAACTGCAGAAGTACACTTGTGCACATTGCAGTTGGTCAACTTGTGCGCAAGTCTTGGGAGGAGCTACTGTCGACAGTTCTGCAATCTGCATTTTCGATTTTCTAGGTTGGACTCTTTGATCAAATTTTGTTATTCTTTATTGGTACGCTATCCTTGGAGAGAGGTGCGCCACCTTTGTTTGGCTATTAAGCTTAGGTTTTGCTTCCAAAATATTTCTCTATCAAGGTTAAGGTGCTCGAGGGTGGCTTCAACCTATGGTTGGGTAAAAATATTGCTATATTGTTTATGGTTAAATGAGCACATCCATTATATTCTAACATGAACATATTTCACATCAAACTCCAATGGTTCTTTCTTGTAATCATAAGTTGTCCTGGGATGAGGAACCTATGCCTGTAAGAATTTCATATGCATCATTCCATTCTCTGTGTTGAATGCAGACAATAATATGTGCTCAGTTGTGGATGTCTGCTTCCAGAACTGAGCATATGTGTTGCTATTTAGAAGTTCATTCTTCTGCTTGATCATCTTGTATTTGTAAAAAATGCTTGATCATGTTGGCTCTTGTGAGGACTCGGCTAACAATGTAGTGTCTGCTTGCTTTTTGGATGAGGATGTGGACACTCTGTTTTGGCTACCTAAGAAAACTGATGAATGTGGTCCCTCCATAACTATTGTGGACTGAGTTTCTCCTTCTCTAAACCTGTCTGGTGTGTGGCTAGTATTGGTCCTCTTCTTGTAAACCTGGGAATCTTCAGCCGACACCTCTGTGACTGAGGGTGAAACCTCTTTCCTGACTCTTTTTTCTGTTTTCACCTAAGGAGTGTTGGTATGAGAGGAAGTGACAATAGGGGATTAATCTTCAGTTTCCAACAATGTGTTTTCCTGCCAATCTGTCTGATTCATAAACTTTTCTATCTAAGGTTTTGGCACATGAGCATAAGGAGAAGTATTATGTTTGAGTCTAGTCTCTGATATGATGCCAAAGGGGTCATAATTCAATGGGAAACTAAGACTGGAATTCATTTCTTTCAAGATATTGTTGGCCTCTTCTCCTGTAGCTCTGCTATTACGTATGAAAGAACCAATTTGGCTCTTGATTCCGAGTTGCTGCTTCTTTTTGAATGATACGAATTGGATATCCTCAGATTTTATCATGTTCCTGATGTATTCCAAAGAAAATATCCTGACAGGGAGGTACATAGGTAGTTTGTATGGTGACAGTTCACACCCATAAACTCTGATCTCGGTATGGTTCTGGTAGAGATACCAGTCCCCTCTTTTGACTAAGTCTGATAGGTGAAGAATTATCTGTACCTCCTCATTTATCCTTGGTTCCATTCTATTGTTGAGCATACACACCACTGGATGGTAAAATTGCTAGATGAAATGTTTGAAGTTGAACTCGAATGAATTCTTCCTCACTAGTGATGTCCAAGAGGTTACTAATTGAGGATTTCCATCCTGATCCAATTTTTGGAGGGAAAAGGAGAATATTTCTTCCAAGAAGAAAAGAAATAGGTACACTAGTACCGAGGAGTACCTGGACATTCCCTCTATGGAGAACTTGAAGAGTTGCTCATGCATGTTGTTGGCCAGAAACTGATTGTAATCAAACTGGATTGTAGCTTTCTCCTCTGTGTAAAAAATGGACAGAAAACCCAGGATGGGTTCATCTACCCATTCATCAGAAAAATATCCTAATAGGATACAAAGGGTGGAAATAATTTGGTTATCTCTGATTGAGAAAATGGAATATGGATAGGGAGGATTTTTCTTGGGTAACTACGTATCTTCTGGTAGGAAAATTTCAAATATTTGGGTTCTTTGAGGGAAAGACAATTTCTGATAGAGGTCATTCAAAATTTCAATGGAGAAAGGGATGGCATAATCGGTTCTAGGGATCTGTAGCATATGGTTTATTGGTTCAGGGGTGATGGTGAACAAAGTTTCACCATATGAAGACATGATGGCCCTTTGGCCAGGAAAGTAATGGGCTTGAAATTTTAGGGCAAACTCAGGGAAGTGATAGGTCTGGGGAAACATATACCATTACATATTAGACTCCCAGAGTCCGATCTTGTCACTATGTTCTAAGAAATTATCTTTTATCCAAAAGTGTAATTCGAAGAAATCAAATTCACACTTCGGCTTTTCAACTCGGTAATATTTATCATCCAGGGGGGTGCGGTCCAGGTCGATGGGAGCAGGAAGAAACGAGATTTATTCTGTTTCAACAGATTTGGATTTGGACGCCATGATTAATCAAAGATCTAAAGATGGAAAAGAGTATTGTTTGTAATTACCTAGATTAATGGCATCTATCGACGGTGTGCCTGGTGGTAGCTAGCTTGAAAACAGGGAAGGACGTTGTGTCAACTATGTCTAGATTAGTGAACAGTGCAGTAATGGCGAAGGAAGAGAGTTAAATGGTGTAGGGAAGTGTATGTTATGGCGTGGGTAGTGATTGGATGAGTAACGGTCATGGGGGATGACATTGATTGTCCAACAGGTAGATGGGTGTGACATGGATGGAATTAATTAGCCAACGGGTAGATGTGAGTGTGACATGTGAAAGGGTAGTGGGGTACGGTCGCAGAGTGAGGTGGGTGGTATTGGATTAGTGGTTAGGCGGTTTCGACAGAGGGGGGGTAGGTGGTAAGTGAGATTGAGTGGGGGGGTAGAAATAAGATCTGGAGCTGACACGTTGTGGGGGGACCGTGCTCATAAAACCGCTCTCCCAGACCCCCCCCCTCCCCCCAATCACTGAAGGCAGAAAGGTCGGGGGGGGAGGTCTGATATCCACTGCTGGTTGTTGATATGAACACGGTTTGATCAAACACTGAGAAATGCGTTCCCTTTAGACACAAAGCACCAAAAGGTCAAATCCTGATAGGAATTAGGATAAAAAACATATTGTGGGCAGAGCTAGCTCCCCTTTCTTTATTTCTTCACCAAGGGGTCAAAAACACATCAATTAACTCAAATAAAAGGAATTTAATCAACCTTTGCAAATTTTTATTGAAATAAAGCATGCTAACCTAGCTCCTAATCTAATTACCTAACACATTAAACCAACCTAAACTGTTGGGTCAATAATTACTCTAACCTAAGATATTTGGCCAATATTAGACTGCTTGGCCAAACTTATTCACTAACCTATCTAATTTGGCCAAGATTACATTGTTTGGCCAAATTTATTCACTAACCTATCAACATAAATTTAAAGGGTTTGATCATGGTTAGAGAGTATGAATCAAACCAAGTTTATTTCATGGGGTTTTATCTTTTTCTCATTTTTCTATTTTTATACCCTCTTTTGATTTTTAATATTTTTTATTCTTTCTTTCTTTCTCTCTTTTCTTTTTCTTTTTCTCTTTTCTTTTCTTTTTGTAAATCATTTGCAGAATAAAATATTATTTACAATACAATACAACTAGAGGAAGATATTATAATCACCAAATGATCCTATGAAATATAGGGTTATAACAGTGGCTCCACTTGGGGATGGTTCTCTCCTTGTGAGGTGCCAAGAACCAACTACATGTTGCCTTGAATCTTTTTCTGGTGCTCCTGATCAGTGGCTTAGGGCCTTCTCTTCGAGCTTCAACTATCTGATAAAAAACACCCACACATGACATAAAAGTAAAAATGATTTGTACAATGAGATATGTGACAACAAATCTTCATTCTAGTGGACCATAATGTTTGAGCATTCTTCCATTGAAAGGTCGTCCTGGCAGATCTTCTCCATCCATGTCCTTGATTAGGAATGCATTGCTTCCTTTGTAAGTCTGGATTATGAAAGGGACTTTCCATAAATTGTCGAATGCTTGCCCTTGTCTTCATTTATTGAATCAAATTCAATACCATATCACCCAATTTGAAATCATCATCCTTGGTTCTTATGTCATAGATTTTCTTGATGCTCTCTTGAATCACCTAAGTTTGGTTATAAACTTCCTCTCTGGACTGTTGCAGTTGTATCATTTGATTGATCCTTCTATGGATGTCGTTTGGTTCTACTTGTACTTCTTGTAATAGCTTCATAACATGAGCACCCAAAGAGGTGGGAAAAACAACATCTATTCCATACACCAACTGATATGGAGACATACCAATTGACCTCTTTGTAGTCAACTTGTCTGCCCAAAGTGCGTGCACCAACTTGTTGTGCCATGACTTCTTATTTTCCCGCAACATCTTCTTGATCATATTTACCAAAATTTTATTAGAAGACGCTGCCAACCCATTGCCCTGAGGGTAATAGGCTATAGAGTTCCCTAAAGTGATCTGATACTTATTGCAAAATTCTATCATCTTTTTTGATCTGAAAGTTGTTGCATTATTAGTGATAATCTTCCTGGGGCATCCAAATCGAGAGAGAATGTTATTTTCCAAGAATTTTATAATCACAACATCTGTGGCTTGCCTAGAGGGTAAAAATTCAATCCACTTGGTGAAGTAGTCAATAGCTGTGAATATCCACCTGTGTTGTCCTGATGAGGGTGGGTGAATCTCTCCAATAAAATCCAAATCCCATTGTTGAAATGGAGCTTCAACTGAAATAGGTTTCAAGGGTATAGGCATAAGTTTCCTTTTTCCTTCAAAGATCTGGCATTTGTGACAGGAGGTTACCTTTTTATGGACATCTTCCAACAAGGTAGGCCAGTAGAAACCAACTCTAAGAATATTATTAACAATAGATTTCCAATTTAAACGCTCCCCGCAATCTCCTTCATGGAACTCCTGCAAAGATTTGTCAGCTTCATCTTTCAATAAAAAATTTAGTAAAATGTCTCTAGCATCTTTCCAGTAAATATTTCCATTCATAATGCAATATTTCAAAGCTTTAAGTTTTAAAAATCTAGCTTTAGTTTTTGTCAAACCAGGAGGAGCTTTTAAATGATGCAAGACAAAGATAAGGTCTGCGTACCATGGAGAATTTGAGAATACCTCTTTGAAATATGGAGTCGTATGCTCTCCTTGTTCATCAACTGCAGCTATAAAGTTTATATCTAAAGCATGAAAATTTGATTCAACCATCAATTTGTCCAACCCTTGACCCTTGATCAGATTGGTTGGTTTGATTTCCATATCATACTCAAGGATCACAACAATCCATTTACCTCTTCTTCCATCTGGGTTATCTTGAGTCAGAATATCTTTCACCATTGCATTGGGAACATAAGCAATGATATGTGAGTGGAGGATGTATACTCTGAAATCTTTTATTTCTTTTACCAAGGAAAAAGCATGTTTCTCCATGATGTTGTAGTTCAATGCAACGTCTCTTAATGATTTTCTGAAAAATGCTATAGGTTGTTCATGGCCTTCACTGTTTTTTGCAAAAGGACTGCTGTAATGGTATGCTCAGAAGCAAAATAGAATAAGTAGAAATCCTTAGTATAATCAGGACTGATTAGTACAAGAGTTTGTGTCAATGCCAGTTTCACATGATCAAAAAATTGTTTAGCTTCTGTGTTCCACTTTATTTTTGTATCTTTTTTAAGCATGCTTGTTATGTTTCTGAGGAGTTTTGCCAAATTAGGGATAAATCTTCTCAAAAAGTTTATTTTTCCTATAAAAGACTGCAATTCCTTAATATTTCTTGGATGGTCTATCTTTTGGATGGATTCAATTCTGTTGGGGTCTATCTTGAATCCATCTTTAGAAATAATGTTCCCTAACAGTTTGCCCTCCTCTAAACCAAACAAGGTTTTCTTGGGATTGAGCGAGATTTCAAATTTCCTACACTTTTCAAAAACTCGTCTGAGGTGTTGTAAATGTGCTTCATCTGTTTTTTAATAGACAGTTACATCATCCAAGTATATGACTATAAATCTCCCAAGCTCATCCACAAAATTAATGTCCATTGCTCTCTGAAATGTGGCACCAACATTCATTAAACCAAAGGGAATTTTCACATACATGAAGGTGCCCCAAGGTGTATTGAACGTTGTTTTCTCTTGGTCACCAGGGTGGACAAGGACTTGGTTATAGCTAGAAAAACCATCCAATAATGAGATTCTACTAGATCCAACTACCTTTTGTAAGATATGATCCATTTTTGGCAGAGGGTAGTTGTCTTTAAGTGAGACTTTGTTGAGGTTCCTGAAATCAATGCAGAGCCTGATTTCTCCACTCTTTTTCTTGGTAGGAACTAAATTAGAAACCCATTTTGAGAACCTTAGAGGGATGATGATTTTAGCATCATACATTTTCTTAATTTCCTTTTTAATTAGGGGGCATCAACTTGGGGTTAATTCTCCTAAGTTTCTGCTTGAAAGGATTATGATATTCTTTTATAGGGATTTTGTGTTGTATGATACTGGTGTCATAAGATTTCAAATCTTCATAGCTCCAAGCAAAAACAACTACAAATTCTTTGAACAATTCAATATATTTTTGTTTTTTCTTAGGAGGTAAATATTTGGATAATTTAATCATTTTAGGTTCCTCATCTATTCCTATATTACATCCCTCAACATCTTTCCCAGTAGGCTCATTTTTTGTCCTTTTTTCTACATCATTGAAATCAAACAGTTCTTCCAATGGGACTAACCCTCTAGGCAGGATGTTATCTTTTAATTGCAAAAAATCTGAATTTTCTTCTTTTTCATTTATTTCTTCTAAATATAGTTTATTTACAGTATCATTATCACTATCTACATCAATGTTTGCACACTCAAATTCATTTTTGGACTGCATGAAATCATCAATCTGTTCATCATTACCAAACACTTGCCAATACCTGATATTGTCCAGGACAATAGGTCTTCATTTCACCTCTACTGTGTATAGGCGATTTGGATGGAAAGGTATTTTACAAGTGGCTACCAAAGTAGCCAGTCCATCTGCAAGTATGTTTTGGCCTCCGGGGATCACCTGCAAGTCATATTCAGTAAAACATTGTAAAAAATCCGACACAACATTTCTATAAGCTCTGAGTCTAGGGTGTTTGGCAAAACACTCACCTTTGATTTGTTTAATGAAAATTTCAGAATCACCTCTTACAAAAATTCTTCTGGCACCAAGATTTTTCAACAGTTTTAGGCCAAGATATGCTTCATACTCAACTATGTGATTGGTGGACTGGAAATTTAATTTATAAGAATGGATTTCTGAATACCTTGCTTTTGGATTATGCACCCACACTTTGGATCCAGATCCTTCTTTACTGATAGCTCCATCGAAATCTAAACTCCAGAGGGGTTCTGTTGGTTCATCAGTTTCTATTGTCATTGTTTTACTTTCCTCAAGGATTGCTTTACTTTCCTCAGGGATTTCTTTACTTTCCTCAAGGTTATATACACCATCTTCCAATTGTGAAATTTGGCTATCCATGTCGCCATCATTATATAATATGAAGGAGTCCAAATCAGAATGAAGATAGTATAAAGGATAGTTATGTGGTTTCTCTTGACTACTGACCATGTATTTCATCAGAGTCTCTCTGTACAATCTTCTCTATTTACCAAAAACAAGAATGGTGGCATAGGACATGTCTAGTTGTAAGGTACCCTTTAACTTGGCATCCCATGATAGAGATAATAACATGCCATATTTTGGAGGAATATTTGCAACAACAATATCCATTACCATGTGTTTGGTTGGGATTTGTGCCAAGGTAATACACAAGTATTTGATTAGACTTATGCACTTAACTTTGCTTGAATCAAAGGAGTATAAATCCTTGTAAGGCCTGGTGATATCAAGCCCTAATTTATCCATCATTGCCTTGGGCATAAGATTGTGAGAAGCGCCATAATCTAGCATGGCATTGTGTAATGTATTATAATGAATATTTAAACTGATGTAGAAAGGAGGAACAAAACCATTGTCAATTTGTCCCTCAACCTCAGGACCAAACAACAGCTCTGGCTGATTCTCAACAACGTTCACATTGTCTGTACCTACTCATGGTTCTATGTTCAATGCTTTGATCACTTGTGATCTGTAAGCATTCTTGTTCATTAGTTCTGACAGAGGAATAGGTATTTTCAGTTTGGCCAATTCACTTTCTAGGCTAAATGTGGTAGGAGTTCTACTTTGACTTTGAAAATCTGATTTATCAACCATTCTTTTTTGTGCAGAAGTACTAGGTTGACTTGTGGATGCAACCTCAGTTTGAGTTGTTCTTGGTATATAATTAGATGTTATTTTTGAAGGGGTCTCTGAGTTTTTATTTTCAAGAACTTTCTTGGCCAGAGTATCTGAGGGTTTCTTAGTTTCAAAAGATTTCTTAGTTGGGTTGTCATTATACTTTTTACTTCTTAAGTTGTATTTTCTATGGACTTCCATTATTGTGTTTTCGAAGGCTTGTTGTTCTAACTCTTCCTCATCTACTTTGGTCTATGAAAGAAGAAAAAGTTCATTTTCTTCCTGAGTGAGAAAGATGGAATCATTGTCATTAACCCCCATAAGATTTATGTGAATCTCATCTAGTCCCTCTATGGTTTCTTTCCCATCATCAACATAGTTTTCCTGAAAGGGTGGCCTGATCTGCTAATCAAGACCTCTTTGTTCTCATTGTTCTCTCGACTCTCTTTCCATGATCTAGGGAGGATTTCTCCCGAATTTGGGATTTTGGATTTGAGGGGCAGTTTGATTCTCTCTAGGTGGGTTTTTGTCAGTGATTTCCAATTTCTCCATCATTCTCTCCATTGTTATAACCAAAGAATATATTTTAGCATCTGTAGTGGAGGTGGAAGGTTCTTCCTTGATTGTGATTGTTGTCCATTGACCAAGTTTTGAGGAAATCTTGGTCAGGTGTGAGCATTTGTGGACTTCGACAGGCTAGTCGAAGATGGAGCGTCCAGGCGGAGCTGATATCACGGATCTCACTTATTTTGAGGGATTTGTGGACCCGATAAGGGGTTATTAGGGTTTTTGTAATGGGTTACGGGATGTTGGCCCATGGGTTTACCCATGTTTAGGCCTTTTTGTAAGGAAATGTAAAAGTATAAATATATAAGAATGTATGGTAGAAGAGAGAGAGAAGCGGAAGATAGCTTGCAAGGCTAAGTGTAAGTAGTTTTGGGTTGATTTGTGCAACAACTTGTGTATGTAAGGCTTGATGCTTGATAGAGAAGTTGGCTTTGTGATATGACCTAGTTTTGGGAAGGAGGATGTGGTGCTCAGTGCACAGATCTCTTGTCCTCTGCGAAGCTTGGATCTGTGGCGGAGTGCACAAGAGCAGATGAATGTAAGAGATTGAAGAATGATAAAGAAGACGAAGCAGTTGGTGGATGTAGCCCCACATTGGGGTGAACCACATATATCTTGCGTCTTTTGATGTGCTTTATGCTATATTGTTTATATTCTGAATCTGCTTAGTGATTTTCTTATTATGTATGTTGGATAGATATAATGTTTCTTAGTGCTTCACATGTGGTAGTGATGAATGAATGTTAGATCTAATGTGTGTTGTGTGCTAAGTAGTTGAAGTGCTTAATCTTTTCTATTACTGCACTGATCTATCTTAGGGTTTGTTATGTGATGTTAATGAAGCGAATGAACTAATGCATATCATCTTCTAAGTGTTATTAAAGTACTTTGCGAAGTGTTATAATCACAGATCTGTGTCCCAGCTTGGTTACAGACACCTGAGTCTTGTAAACCCCCCCCCAACCTCTACCTCAGGTGAGACTTTGCCTACTTTGCAGGTGTTGCTGAAAGGGACGATAGTTAGGGTTTTGTTGGTGTGTTGTTAGAGTTGAACCTTGGGTCTTCCCCTATGCCAACAAATGGTTTTGTTGCAGGGACCTGAAACTTTGATTGTTGGGAACTTAAGTAAACAAAAGATAAGATTTGTGCATAGATTTGTTGTTGTAGTGCGCAATACTCTACTTGACTTGCGAAGCTGTGTGCTAAGAAAGAAACCCGATCTGAAGAAAAGATGTAATATCTTGAAAGAGGTAAAGCTTTGTGCTTTGATAAGAGTAAGATAAGAGAAAGTTTTTGTTTCGAAATCATGAATTTAGGTATGTTTAATAGATTTTGTTCTAGTCTGAAAGCTAGGGCATAGTTGGAAGAAAGAGTTGATCTGAATAAATTTGGTGGAGGAAAAGAAAGATATGTTATTCCTATGCATAGAAAGAATTTTTGGACTAACAAATGGATGCATGAACCTAGAAAGAACTTTTGCAGATTGCAGGTCCAACACTGTGATCCTAGTGCGCAGTACAAGAGAAGTTGGGGAACTTACAAGAGAAAGAGAGGATTGACACTATGTTATAACTATAGAAGACCGAGACATCTTGCTAAGGAATGCCCTGGTACAGGTCCTATTTGTCTTTGTTGTAAAATTGTTGGTCATGAAGTTGAGGATTGTCCAAAGATGATTGCTAAATTCGAACAAATGAACATGAGACAAGAAAACTATGAAGGAAGACAAGAAAATAAGAGCATGTTAGAAAATCATCAAGAGAATGAGTCAGAAAAATCTCAAACTATGTTATCACAATTGAAATAAACGATGAATGATCACAAGGATGTCAGTTTACCAGAGATCTTGAAGGTAAAACAACGCATAAATGCAAGAATAGGAGACTTCGACATAGACTGTGTCTTGGATGAAGAAACACAAGTGAATATTATGACAGAACACACTTGGGAAATTTTGGGAAATCCTACTGTGATACCTTCATTGGGAAGGATAGGCTTGTTCAAGGGAAAGATGATAACCCTATGTGGAAGAGTTACTAATGTACCTGTTATTATCCATGGAACATCAACTGAAGAGGAATTTGAAGTCATTAAGTTTGTTGTGAACAATGCCCCGTTCCTACTTTTTTTAGGAAGGACTTGGATCGAGAAGGATCAGATCAGAAGGAAAGCATAGGAAGAAGCCACGGAAAAGAAGAAGCAAGAACTTAGGGATTTCATAGCTAGAAAAATAGACCAACTAATAGAAGAATGGGAAGATAAGTCGAAGCAACAGAGGGCAAGAGAATTAGCTGTCGAAGTTGAAAGAGTGCAAGAAGGTTTGAAGGACCTATCCATGCAAGAAATAAGTATACCCACCCTAGAATTAATAAGAGAAGATGTATTAACTTTGAACCCTTTGAGGGCACATCAATAATGCGAAGTGACTACACTAGGAGAAGATAAGAATAAAAATGGAAAGATAATTCTAGAAATAGTTAGAGAGACTCAGATCACAGGAAAAAAGGCAAGGAAGCTCAGTAAGAAGAAAGCCAAGTTGGAAAAGCTACAGGGAGTTACAAAGAATAAATGTAAGACTTTGCAGGAGTAAGAATAACTGTAACGCAAGGAGTGTGTGGGAAGAGTTTCTAGAAATATTCAAGTGTCAAGTTTTCAGAGGAGCGCAAGGTGTGCGTAGAAGACCCAAATCATTTGACTGTTAAAGCTCAGGAGAAAGAGCAACCAAAATCTTTGAAGGGAAGAACCCTTTCATTTTTTGAGGTCGAGTGGAAAAGATTCGCTCAAGGAGGAGCAGATATTTCCTAGTCATCAGATCTGGGAAATTAGCATGGGTGTTAACCCCTAAAGTCCTTTAGACTTCGCGTATTCAGAGGTTTTTGTGTGGTGTGTGCAAAGGAGACCAATTTCCCAAAGTCCAGGGAACCGGAGAAAATATGGATCGTCCAATCGTGAAGACACGTGTCCATAGATCAGAGATAGTATGAAAGTCTGGCTACCCGGAAGAAGTGGAGCGTAATTGCAAAACCCACGGGACTCCCGAACTTCCAAAAAGCGGAGTGAATCTCAACCATTGATAGACAGGGGACATGTGGCACTAGATATCATAGTTCGAAGACTTAGCGCTCTAGAATAATTGAGGCGTATTTTATTTTTGTTTGGAAACTCTCGAAGGTTGGAGTTGATCTCGAGAATCGGTTGAATATGGACATGTGGAGAGTAGATCTAGCCTCTGTTAATTCGGATTTCAGAGGCATTGCAAGTTGAAGCAACCAGGGCTCCTGAAGCCCGTAGTCCCGAAGCCAATCATAGTTTTTGGTTTTCGATATAATGAGGAACGTTCATCCTTGCCATAGTCTGGTTGTTTGTGGGTTCGACCTTTAGAAGGTTTGCAGTGTGTTGCTTTCAGAAGTCTCGAAGCTAAGAGCTCCAAAGCTCCAAATTCTTCGATAAAGAGAAGGTTTGCCCATGGTTTCAGCTTAAAATCACGTGAAGGACTTTGATAGTATGTAAGGACCCTCACTAATGGATTTTAAGCTCGGGGAAAAGGGAAAAAGACATGTGGTATAAGATTTTGAGGGCTCAACAGGAGCCCGAGAGATGATTCGGCTCCATATTGTGTACGATCCTAGACCGGGAGGTTGTGCGAGCCCCAGGAGGTGGTGGGGGTTTGCGTCAAGTGGGTTTGATTCAAGTAGTATCATAGCAATATTTTTTTTTGTAGACAGTAGGAAAATATAGAAAGGAGAAAACTTGGAATCATGCCGCCAAGGAGACGCAAAGACAGACCAGTGGTAAATACAGCCATGGAAGAGGAGATGAGGAAACTTTGTGCAAGGTTAAACACCATGGAGACAATGCAGAGAATAGAACCTGATGTTGGTGATGTCATTGAATCCAAGAATGAAGATGTAGAAGCTGAAGAAGTTGAAGGAGAACAAGCAACAGAGGAGCAACTGTTGAGAGTTGTTGTCAAGCTAGGAACCAAAGCGAAAATAGAGATCCCAATGTCTGAGAGTAATTTAAATGTAGAAGAACTGCTTGACTGGGTAAGTGATTTAGACAAGTACTTCGATTATGAGGAGATTGACGATGAAAACAAAGTGAAGCATGTTGTGACCAGATTGAAAGGACATGCAACGTTATGGTGGGATGAATTGCAAGCTGACAGAGGATGCAAAGGTAAGTCCAAAATTAAGAGTTGGGATAGAATGGTAGCTAAATTGAAAGCAAAGTTCATACCCAAATATTATCAAGTGAATATGTTCAGGAAGCTACAGAACTTGAGACAAAAAGTTTTATCAGTGAAGGAGTACACTGAAGAATTCTATAAGATGAACATTAGACCAGGACATAGAGAGAATGATGAAGAAAAGGTTGCTCGGTACATTAATGGCCTGAGATATGAAATTCGGGATGAAATTAGCATGATGATGATGAGAACTGTAGAATATTATTATCAAGTATCCTTGAAAGCAGAGGAAAAGTTAGCAAGGAAGCAGAGTCAATGAAACAAAGGAAAAAGTCCAAGCAGAGGCAGAGGAATAGTCAGATAAAAGTTCCAGAAGCCCAGACCAGAAGCTGGAAGGTATCATAGTCAGACAGAGAGAGGAGGAAGTTCTCAAGGAGGACATTATGGTGGAAGAACCTCTTTTCCAAGAGGAAGAGGAAGAGGCAGAGGAGGAGAAGTGAAGTGTTATGCATGTGGAAAGATAGGGCACATGTCTTGGGAATGTCCTAAGAGAAAAAATATAGGAGGTGGAGAAGCTCACATTTCTGAAGCGCATAAGAGGAATGTGGAGGCAGAGATGAAAGCAGAAGAAACGAAAGAAGGGAGATCACTCATGATGAGGAAATTTCTCGTAAAACCATAGAAAGGGGTAAGAGAACCAGTCTAGAGGAACAGTCTATTTAGAACTGCTTGCAAGACCAAATATAGGGTATGCAAGGTGATTATAGACAGTGGAAGTACTAATAATTTAGTATCCACGGAGATGGAGGAAAAACTGAAGTTGGAGACAATTGTACATCTGAATTTGTACAAGGTATTGTGGTTGTAGAAAGGACCTCAAGTAGTGGTAAGTCGACAATGTAAAGTTGAATCTAAAATAGGAGGTTATAGAGATGAAGTTATGTGTGACGTTATACTTATGGATGTTTGTTACATTCTGTTGGGAAGATTGTGGCAGTATGACAGTAATTTCATACATTATGGAAGAAAGAACACTTATACCCTGGATAAAAATGGGTGTAAACATATGTTACTAACAATAGAAGACAAAGGAGTCAAAGAGGAATCTAGTCCAAGTATACTTCTCATGAGTGGGAAGGAACTCTTGAAAGAAGTCAAGAAGGAACATGAGATAAAATTTGATGTTGTAGGTAAGTCGAGAGTTATCCTTACAAGCACATCTATGAATGATTTACTTGTAGAAATCCAAGAATTATTGGATGAGTTCGTTGATATTGTGGTGGATGAGTTACCTCACTCTTTACCACCCATTAGGATTATTAGTCACCATATTGACCTTATTCCGGGAGCAAGTTTTCCAAATAAAGAAGTGTACAGATTGACACCTCGAGAGAATGAAGAGGTCAAAAATCAAGTCTAGGAGTTGTTCGATAAGGGTTTAGTCAGAGAAAGTTTGATTATGTGTGTCATACCAACTGTATTGAGTCCAAAGAAAGATGGAGGTTGGAGAATGTGCACAGATTCTAGAGACATCAACAAGATAACCATCAGGTATAGATTCCCTTTACCCATAATGTATCATTTGATGGATTGTTTAAGCTGAGCTAGTTAGTTTTCCAAGATAGACTTGAACAGTGGTTATCATCAGATAAGGATGAGAGAAGGAGATGAATGGAAGACAACATTCAAAATGAATGAAGGATTGTATGAGTGGTTGGTTATGTCATTTGGTTTAACGAATGAACCAAGTACATTTACGAGGTTGATGAATGAAGTAATCAAATATTTTATTGGTAAGTTTGTAATTGTCTATTTGGTTGATATATTAATCTTCAGTAAGATTGAAGAAGAGCACTTGAGGCCTTTAAAGATGGTGTTGATAAGACTGCAACAAGAGAAGTTGTTAGTAAATTTGAAGAAATTTTCTTTCATGAAAACAAAATTTGTATATTTGGGATTCGCAATCTCTTCAAATGAGTTGAAGATGGACCCAGAGAAGGTGAGGGAAATAAGCATTTGGCCTTCTCCAAGATGTGTATTTGAGGTAAGAAATTTCCATGGATTGGAAAGTTTTTACAGGAAATTCATCAGGAATTTCAGTAGTATTTGCGCACCTATACTGGACACCATAAAGAATTAGCATAAGTATTTTAATTGGACAAAGGAAGCTGAGAAAGGATTTAGAATGTTAAAATCCAAGATAACAGAACAACCTATTATACTTGTGCCAAAGTTTGGGAAGACATTTCAAGTTAAATGTGATGCTAGTGGAGTAGCCATTGGCACGGTTTTAAGTCAAGAAAATAAGTCGGTTGCTTATTTCAGTGAGAAGTTGAATGATTTTAAAAGGATGTATTCCACATATGATAAAGAATTTTATGCTGAGATTCAAGCCTTGAAAAAGTGGAGACATTATCTTATTGTGAAATATTTTGTTTTATATTCTAATAATCATGCATTGCAGTTTGTAACTAGACAAGAGAAATTGAATTAGACACATGCCAAATGGGTGGAATTCATGCAAAATTTTACTTTTGGTATTAAGCATATTAATGGAAATGCTAACAAAGTTGCAAATTCTTTAAGCAAGAGATGTTTGATCTTGCAGGTATTCCAAGTGGAAACCTTAGGATTTGAACACCTCAAGGAGATGTATCAGGAAGATCCAGACTTCAAAGAAGCTTATGAAGCATGTGAGAACCCTTTGCTAAGGGACAAAAATCAGTGGATGAAATATTTGATCCAAGGTGGACTGTTATTCAAAGGAAGTCAATTGTGTATACCGAAATGTTCATTGGGGGATAACTTGTTGAAGGAAAAGCATAGTGGAGGTTTGGATGGACACTTTGGCCATGATAAAACATATGCACAGATGAGTTCTTCATATTATTGGCCAGGCATGAGATCCGATGTAAAGAAGTTCATGGACAAGTGTAGAATCTACCAATATGCCAAGGGAAAACAACAAACTGTTGGATTTTATCAACCATTTCCTATTCCAGACAGGCCACGAGATGCTATAAGTATGGATTTTGTTCTGGGATTTTCTAGAACCCAAAGAGGAAGTGATTCAATCTTCGTAGTGGTTGACATATTTTCAAATATGACACATTTCATACCATGCCATAAGACCAGCGATGTTACTCACATAATGAATTTGTTTTTCAAGGAGATAGTGAGATAGCATGGATTGTCAAGGAGCATAGTTTCAGACAGAGACACTAAATTTGTGGGACACTTTTGGAGAACATTGTGGAAGAAGGTGGGGACAAATTTGTCTTTCAGTTCAGCATATCATCCTCAAACGGATGGACATACTGAAGTGCTGAACCAAAGTTTAGGAAACCTATTGAGGAGTTTGGTCACTGAACATAATAGCTAGTGGGATCAAATTATTCCCCAAACAAAGTTTGCATATAGCAACTCACCAAATAGGAGCACCGGTAAAATCCCATTCCACATAATGTATGGAATGCATCCAGGAGGAATTTCAGAGTTAAGAGATTTGGGACGAGATGAGTTCTGAAGCGTAGGAGTAGAGGATTTTGTTGTGGAGATGCAAAGATTGCATGATCAAATCAAAGGACAGCTACACAATAACAACTAGAAGTACAAAAGAAGGGTAGACCAGAGAAGAAGAGAGTTACACTTTGAGATTGGAGATCATATTTTGGTACATCTGAGAAAAGAGATATTTCTGAAAGGGAAGTATAACAAGTTGAAGATGAGAAAGATAGGACCGTGTAAGATCCTAAGAAAATTTGTTGTGAATGCTTATGAAATTTAGCTGCCAGAGGACATTGGAATATCACCCATATTCAATGTAGCAGACATGTACCCTTATAGGATGGATGATACAGATGGTTAGGAGGAAATTCAGTGGAAACAGTAGATGCCCATAGTAGAGAAGCCATAGATAGAGAAGATCTTAGATCAGAGGATTGCTAAGAAGAACAAAAGGAAGATTTATTATGAGTATTTGGTTAAGTGGAAGGACCATCCAGTAGAAGATGTTAGTTGGATAACTGAAGCTAATATCCAAAATCATGGAAAGACAGTGCAGGAGCTCATGGACATGATTCCATGAATCTTTTGTCCAGAGGAGTATGATGCAAGAGCATCATCAACAATGTTCATCAAGCTGAGTGGAGGACAACTCAACATCAAGCGCACACGTTCAAATTGTTTTGAGATCCAAGGAGAGCGCATCAATTTGATATTTTGAAAAGATTGTAATTAAAAGAGATTTTAATGTTTTGAGGCTTGAGCCATTACATGAGGTCATCGAAGATAGTAATTATCTTAATTAGTTGTAGGATTGTACATATATTGAGCAGTGACTCGTATCTGGGTTGTAAATTCCATTTATTGTAATAATCCTTAGTGGTAGAATGTTTTGATTGTGATATGAAAGAACTAGTGTAGTCGGTAGGAAGGTTCGATAAGCCCCTATGTGTATAAATATATGTAATCTATGCCCAAATGAGGTAGTTAAAGACAATTGTGTTTTATTGCTAAAGTTTATTTAGAATTGTTTTTCAAGGAGAAGTTGAGAGCTGCAAGAACTCCTTGTAAGAATGCTTTGTTGAAGGAATACAATAAAGGAGGATTGCTTTCAGACTTTGAGTTTGTACATGTTTTCTTATGAGTTAATTGGGTAATGCCATGTTATTTGGTTTATGTGTTTTATATGCCTGTGTATGCATTTTATGGTTAATTGAATGAACCTGCATTGTTCTGTAAGTTTCAATTGATTCTCTTCTGAAGCACTAGTGCAAGGAGTGCACAGTATCCACTCAAGGAGTGTGAAGGAAGAGTCATTTTCAGACTCTGAAGCTTACAAGAGATAACATGAAATTGTGCAGTGTGAGTGCAAGGAGTTCACATATACTCATTTGAGTATAGGAGCTCGAGAAGACCCTTGCAAGGTGTGCATAGGGCCAACACTTAGTCAAGTGTTGAAGAGTCTCAAGGAAATGAACGCAAGGAGTGTGTGGGAAGATTTTCCAGAAATATTCAAGTGTCAAGTTTTCAAAGGAGCTCAAGGTGTGCGTAGAAGACCCAAATCATTTGAGTTTTAAAGCTCGACAGAAAGAGAAACCAAAATATTTGAAGGGAAGAACCCTTCATTTTTCGAGGTCGAGTGGACAAGATCCACTCGAGGAGGAGCAGATCTTTCATAGCCATTAGATCTGGGAAATTAGCGTGGGTGTTAACCCCTGAAGTCCTTCAGACTTCGCGTATTCAGATGTTTCTGTGTAGTGTGTGCAAAGGAGACCAGTTTCTTGAAGTCTAGGGAACCGAAGAAAATTTGGATCGTCCAATCGTGAAGACATGTGTCCATAGATCGGAGATAGTCTAGAAGTCCGAATATCTAGAAGAAGTGGAGCATAATTGCAAAACCCACAAAACTCCCGAAGTTCTAAAAAGAAGAGTGAATCCCAACTGTTGATAGACAGGGGACACATGGTGCCATATCTCGTAGTTTAGAGACTTAGCACTCCGGAAGAATTGAGGCGTATTTCTTGTTGGTTTGGAAACTCCTGAAGACCTGAAGGCCATAGTTGATATCGATTGTCGGTTGAAGAGGGACACATGGAGAGTATATATAACCTTCGCCAATTCGACATTCGAAGGTATTTCGAGTTGAAGCAACCAGGACTCCCGAAGCTCGAAGTCTCGGAGCCAATCGTAACCTTTGGTTGTTGATAGAATGAGGATCGTCGATCCTTTCCATAGTCCAATTGTTCGCGGATTCAGCCTTCGGGAGGTTTGCAGCATGTTTATTTTGGAAGTCCTGAAGCTCGGAGCTCCGAAGCTTTGAATTCTTCAATAAAGAGAAGGTTGGCCCGCGGTTTCGACTCAGAGTCACGTGGAGGACTCTGCTAGTGTATAAGGACCCTCACTAACGGATTTTAAGCCCGGGGAAAATGGAAAAAACTTGTGGTATAATATTTTGCGAGCTCAGCAGGAGCCCAAGAGCTGGTTCGGATCCATACTGTGTATGATCCTAGATCGGGAGGTCGTGCGAGTCCCAGGAGGTTGTGGGGGTTTTCATAAAGGGGGTTTGCATCACAGAGAGACCCATCGAAGTTGTCTTATGGTTTAAGGCATTTAAAATCAAAGTCCAAACCTGCTGCGTGAAGAAACAATGAATCATTAAGTGCATGAGAGTCTCAGGATTTTTGAAATAAAGAGAGAAAATGCTTGGACCAGACCAACCTCTACGTTGCAAATTGTCCCAAGTTGAAATATTGTTTTCCAGAATTAACCATGTGAAAAAATTTAGTTTTGGAGCAAGATCCAAATCCCAAAGGTTCCGACGCCAACCATAAATTTTGGAGACCAAAGTTTAGAAGCCATAGCATTGTAGACATTCCTCACTATGATGTTGCCTAAACCATCACCCCCGATCCATCTAATAATATCAAGTCTATCAATCAGTTGAATACCAGCATAGGACAGAGCCCTACAAAACAATCCTCATTCAGTTGTCAGAGCACCAATGAGTCCCAACTCTCCACTAGACTTCCACGAGAGTAACAACTCCCCCAACCGATCCGCTCCTCTAGCCTGATAAAGATAATGGATATTACATTGCCTTAGAGAAGTGATGATTGTAGGAAATAGAAAGGAGTTTAATCCCAGACCCAGGATCTCATCCTTTCCAATGACAACCGAATGACCTGAACCAGGGCTCCAGCTCAGCTAGTGTGTAATTAAATCCAAATACTTGACCAGATTCTTCCAGGTGTTGGAGACATTTAGAGTCCCATGTGGGGCACCTCTCAACCAATATACCACCGAAGAAAAGGGAAGATATTTGTCCTTAATTACCTTATGCCAAATGCCTTCCTTCAACAAACAACACCACAAGGTGTTTGCCGCCAGCACTCTGCCAAACAGATGTAAGTTCCCGACTCCCCAACCTCCAAAAGAATTTGGTTTAGCTATGTTCTCCCACTTGCAGATATGTAGGAGCTCCCTTTCCCCACTACCAGACCATAAGAAGTTATACATTAACTACATGATCCTGTTAAGGATAGAGACAGTAATAATGGCCATTGCCAACCAATAAACAGGCAAACTTTCGAGCACTGACTTTAGAAGAACAAATCGCCCTCCTAGAGAGATCCATCGGTGACACCAGAGACCTATCCTTTTCTCAAACTTCATGATCAACCAACACCAGTATTCAATCCTGTAACTAGAAGGCTTGAGAAAAAAGCCGAGATATCTAATGCACTTGCACTTACAGACACAAGTCTAACAAAAGAATAAGAATATTGGGGGTGGGACCTGGAATTGCGGAGATCAAAGAAGCACCAACAAACTGCAATCACACACAAAAGTTTGACAGAAGATTAAGACTGTCAGGGATTTTGAGATCTCTCCATCATTTTTTGGATTTGGCATAACAAAAGGTGTTGTTTAAATATTCAACTTTTTGAATTTTTTTATTTAAATTCGGTCAAACAGATTTTAGTGAAACCATATATTGTTTAAATTGCATTGTATAAATAAATTCATAACAAAAATGAGACTGCATATTGTAGGAGTTTGTGAGAGAAATCAAACCACCAAATAGAAAGTACCCGACAGTGGTGGAAAGCGCAGAGTTGTGCCGCTAGAATGATTATGGGAAGTGCAGAGTTGTTTCAAGGGTTGACGCCATAAGGAAAGGGAAATCCACCATAAAATTCATATACCTATAAAGGCGATATTTGAGAGTTTGATAAGCCAGTTGTATGGAGCCACTGTCAAAGAAATATGTGAATGAAGGTAAAAGTCGTAGTCAAGGGTTTGATAAGCCAAGTCGTCGTTTGAAGGCCGAAGCTACTGGGATTTTTTTTTAAAGTGAAGTCCTAGTGTGAAGCAATTAAAAGTGAAGTCGCCAAGATTTTTTTTTAAGTGAAGTTTCCAAACCAGAGTCGTGGTCAAGGGGCTCTCAAAAAAGGCTTTGGTTAAACGTTTTATTTTTTGGTATTCGGCGATGTAAATTTGGGTAAAATTGCTATTTTTTGTTGTTTAAATTGTATTTCTAAATGCATAAATGGATTCAGCATGCTGAAAAACTCTGAGGGAGCTCCAATTACACAAACTTAGCAATTCAAATCTGTAGATACAACCATTTCTCACTGGATTTCAAGCAAAATCAAACGGAAAAAATCGTCCGAAAAAGAACCAAAAGGTAGAATGTTTAGACTACGCTGTCAAAAAAATGGATGGGGACCAGCGTACACAATACCATATATTTTCAAATTCAATGTGTTTGTGAGGTGGGCGGGTTGTCTACCTAAAAAGAATCAAGTCATTGAATTAATGATGATAATGAATGACACTATATTTGGTATCTTGTAGGTGGGGCAATTTTGTAAGTTTGTTGTTGATATATATGTACATTTTGAGTGGACCTAATGGTTAAGAACATGTGTTTTCTTATAAGATGTCATAGGTTCAAATTGACAAAGGCATGATTTTAAAATTAAATTACTATTATGAAATTTATGAGATTTGAGAACGCTTGAAAAAATTGTAGTCCATATAATGTTGAATAGAGACTAAAAGTTAAGTTTAAGTCGTAGTCTAAACGTTCTATGAAATTATTCTTTTTCGACGATATTTTCCGAGGACATTTGCCTCAAATTCAGCGAGAAATTGTTAGATCTGCAGATTTGAGTGATTATTTATGTATAATTTGAGTGCCCTATGGATTTTTTAGCATGTTGAATCCATTTTTGCATTCAGAAATTGATTTTAAACAACAAAAAAGAGTGAATTCGTTCAAATTTGTATCGCGGGATTCTGACAAAAAAAATCCATTTCGTAGAACATTTAGATAACACCTAAGTTTAATGGTCATAATTTTAAATCACACAAACAAACAATACTTGTTATATTTGAAAATTTGCTTTGTAGCCCATATAATATAGTGTTGAATGGAGACTAAAAGTTAAGTTTAATGCTCATAATTTTAAATCACATAAACAAAATATATTTTTCATATTTGAATATAGAGGTTTGGACATATTTGTATTGGGAAAACAAGTTCAAGATAACAATGATGCATATGTTATGTGGGGGGATCTACATGAGATGCAAGCAATTTTAGACAAAGGTAGAGCATTTTTCCTTTAAAATATGTTATTCTCAATTGCAATGGAGAAATTTGACTCCTTACTAGATCATTTGCTAAAACTCAAGGATATTAGAGAAAAATCAATGGACAAGACAATAAAAGAGGAAGATATGGTGGTTGTAACTTTGAATAGTTTCCCTTTCTCTTATGCAAATTCTATTGAGGCCTTGAGCATTACTAGTGTTTATTAATATCTAACATTTGAGCAACTAAGCACTAAGTTCTTGCAACAAGACATATGGAAAAAATAATTTGGGAATAACGGTGTAAATTAGGCTTATGAGGTAGAACTTGCAACGAAGTTTAAGAGCAAAGGTAATGAAAAGAGTGAAGAGAATGATAGTAACTCTTTCTAGTCAAGGACATTTAGAAAAGCGATGAAATGTTTTTATTGTAGCCATTGTGAGATGAAAAACAAAATTTGAAGCATTCTTCTAATGTTCAATCTAGAAAGAAACATGCTAACATGGTTGAACACAAGCATGAGGAAGAGTTCCATATGTTCATGGCAAAAAAAAGGAATCAAAAAGTAGTAAGCAAGAATGGTATGTTGATACAAGGGAATCTAGACATTTTACTAAAAGTATTGGTCTGTATGTTGACTTTGTAGAGAAAAAAAATCAATTTGATTGTGTTATGTTGAATGGCAGAAAAGAAATTGGATTAGACGAAAGAGAAAAATCATACATTAGCTCAAATACAAAAAGGTAATGATTAAATAGAAATATTGTGTTCTTGTTTGAGAAAAATCTACTTTCGATCAACCTGTACTTACATATAAATTTCAACAATAGTAGGTGTTTTAGTGTTGATAAGAGTAGCAAGAAGATGCTTTGTTCCACTGGATTTGAGAATGCATGATTGGTTTAGCATAAACATTGATGTAATTTCATTGAAAACTCAGTCATAATGTGTGAGACGGAGAAGTGTCAAGTGAGATAGATTGTGAGATATGAAGACCTAGAAGATGTTGCTATTGAAACAAGTCCAAATTAACAAAAAATATCAGGAAAACAACTGGTATATTATGCATTATATGTTGTAATTCATAAGAAGAAGACACTCAAGGAGGGTGAAGATGAAGTGGTGAAATGAGATGGAGCGAAAGAAAACATAAAATTTTGATATGTTGGACCACCAAGATGTGGAAAAGGTGAGTTAATATATTATATGTTGGACCACCAAGATGTGGAAGAGGTGAGTTAATCTTTTATATGTTGGACCACCAAGATGTGGAAGAGGTGAGTTTAATGAAGAACCAAAGTTCTATATCAATAATGGAAAGGTTGAGTATTCAACGAGCATTGACTATCATTTGATTGGTGAGTAAATGAACCTCAAATAAAAAAAAATGGTGACATAAATTGTACTTCATCAAAAAGAAAGAGAATTGTTGTAATACTGAATAGTGGAAGCCACCATTGGTTCGTGAGTATTTAAGGGTCTACATGTGTAATATCTTTTAATGATACTTGAAGTAAGCCACCGATCATGAATATAGAAATACTCGTCGCCATAAGCAAAGTCGATACAAAACTACCATTGTGTGAGGAATTGAGTAATGGGAATTGTTATCACGCAATTTGTACTTGTCCCAAAGGAAAGGCTAAGGGACGAAAATTGGTGTAACATGAGGTTATCATATCACTGTCACCTTTATAGGATACCTCTTTCTATTTAGGGTTGATGGCCCAAAGGAGACGTCCTCGGTGACCTGGGGGTTTGAGAAGGCAAAGTTTAAAGTGTCTATAAAAGTATCACCTCTCACAAGTCACACTGATCAAAAAGTCCCAAGGTTTTAACCAATGAAGTAATTAAGTGATTAGATGTACCTGCCCAAAACAAAGCAACAAGAAAACAATATATTTTGCAAGTACAATTTGTTGTTAGTACTTAATAAAAGCATGGACTTATCAATAAAAGAAATAGTTGATGTATGATGAAGCAAACATAATTTTATAACAACAATGTTTATAAGATAATAGCTTCACAATAAGTTCCTTGAAAGAGCTTCACAGTGAGCAAAAATAATCACTTAATAATAGCAATGTACTAGCATTTGTTAGAAGCTAATTAGGCAGTGTATAAATAAACTTTATAATTGCTTTTAGGTGCTTTTATTGATGCAATAGATGGTTGTAGCTTACTTTTGTAACATCAACAAGTATGTTAGCTAATTAGTCTACTCCAGGGTTAGGAATGGTTAGTAGAGAGCTTGAGGTAAAAGTTTTGAGAGTTGTTTTTATCAATCAATCAAGTGCAAGGCCTAGATCAGTGCTTTTAGGGTAAATGGAGTCTCTTTTAGCAACGAAAAACTTGAAGGAACAAATTGATAATAAGATAGCTAGAGACAAGAAGGTCAATGATTGAAGTGTTGGTAACCCAAGGCTTCAATCACTAAACCCTAGGGGGGAAATGGCCACTAGGAAGTAGGTAACCCTAGGCCCTAGCAGTTTTCCTCCTTCTTTAGCTCAAGGATGTAGTAGATGACAACTATATGAAGCAAAATATGTTAGGGTGTTGCAATGGTAAGACCCTTAGCACAAAGCTTCAAGAAAATAGGGTTTCTAGCATAATCTAGTAGGTGAAAAGTTATTAAGGCAAGAACAATAACATCTACTTTAGCCTCCTCGGGTTTTAAGCTAGCGATTTGATAATATTGGAAGAAATGCAAGATAAATACACCATAACCATTCAAAATGAAGAAGAACTGCAGAAATTTACTTACATTCACCAATAATCATCTAGCAATATGCCTAGTTGAAGACTTTCCACCAAGAAAAATGCTAAAACACACCAAAAATAGCCTCCTTCAAGAAGTGTGCACTAAATTTCAGCCAATAAACCCTAATTAGGGCGCAAATTTTAGATCTCACTAAGTGTGAGCGAAATATCATGAAATAATACAAGGGAAAATACCTTATTTATACCGTTACAATGACCAGAATTAGGTCAAAAAGGTCGACATGGCCAGTTTACATGTAATATCTCGTTTTTACATAAAAATGACAATTTAAACCCTAAATCAAGCAGAATAGGTGATGTCATGCCCCTTTAGGGTGATGTTAGGCCTCTCTAGTGAAACATTGGCCTCCAGGAGCAAAACGTTAGGCCTTCCAAGGCCTCTGGATCAAGCCACACGTGCCACTTGGCACATAATTGCCTCCAAAATGTCCATCAAATGTTGGTGAGGTCAAGGGTCACAGAGGTGACATTATGGGACTTTCAAGGCCAACATCATAGTAGGAGGTAAAGTGATCCAGGTGGATATCGGTGGCCACCCACCTCGTCCAAACGGCGCAAAACAGTTTTCTGGCCATTTTGGCAATTTACTATTTTTAGCAGGTTTTAACTTCCAGGGCCGTTTTGAGGGTCTAAATGAAGGTTTTTCGATATTGAGGTTCTCAATGATAGCTAAAAGCATATTGAGCCCCCAAAATGAATCTCCTCGAAAATACCTTTCCAACGAGCTATCACACGCCTAAAACGGAGATCGTATGCAAAAGTTACGACCCCGGGAAGTTGATGTACTCACTTACCC